>PVIU01030177.1:0-16444 GCA_004026605.1 Ondatra zibethicus | reverse complement strand
AAAGAGAGAGAGAGAGAGAGAGAGAGAGAGAGAGAGAGAGAGAGAGAGAGAGAGAGAGAGGAGAGGAGAGAGAAGAGAAAAAGCCAACTGTCTGGAAAATGCACAGGGGATTGTGTGGGAAAAGCACATGTGGTGGGGACTACCTGAAGACAGAGCAAGCCAGTCTAGGGCAGGTAATCCTGTGGCATTTGGAGTCCATGTGCTTGCCTGAAGATAAGACAGTAGAGATAACCACTAGCTAATCATAGAGGTCTGGAGTTTGGTACAGACAGACAGATAGACACATAGAATAACTGTGTGAGCTAGCTAGTCAGCTTCTGAAGTATACCCAAAGGAAATGAAATCTGAATGTCTACATAATAACATTATTTCCAGATTTGTTGTGACATTATTGAAAATAGTTAAAATATATAAACAATGTAAACATTCATTGATAGATCAAATGAAAAAATAAATTATGGTACAATCTTTTGTTTGCATCCATAGGGTATGGGTACCTCTTGCTAATACTAAAATCCATGTATAACTAAGTTCTTATATAATATGGTACGGTATTTGCTTATAGTCCAGGCATATTCTCTTATACATATTAAATCATTAAATCAATCATAATTCCTATTATAAAGTGTTATTATGGCTGTTATACTACCTTATTAAGAATATAGTCAAGAAGAAAGTTTATATATATATAGTGGCACAATATTATACAGGCCACATATTTCTGCATTGTATGGTGGCCAGGCTCTCAAGCCACAGTTTACACCTGAGTTGGTCACCTAGCACTTACAGACAGGCTGTCACCTGGGTCAGGATATGCTAATGTTGTTCTGCTCCCTTCTTTGTAATTATGGAAATCACCTGGGAAGAGGTATTAATCCAAGCTGTAGTAACAGAGCAGCCATAGTTGCAGAGGTGACTTTAGTCCTGCTACCCTGGAAACAGAATGCTAAGGAACTTCCCCCTCAGTTTACCTTTGAATGTAAAACCTGTTCTGAGATTAAACATGGGTGATCTTCAGAATTTGAATGTACCCTCAGACTCCCTTCCGATATTGTTGTGTGAACTGTGTCTCAATTATTCCCATGCCTTCAAACCAGTCTGAAGAGGTAATGTATGTTGGGGTTGGACCCCAATTTAGTGGGTCTGCAAGGTGGGACTGACCGCTGAACGAAACGCTGGAGAAATGACCAGAAGTACAGAGGAGAAAGTGAGGAACTCGTGAGAGAAAACTGCACTACAGGTGGATAAGTGAATAATGAGCACTCAAGAATAGAATTTAAGGAAGCATAGAATAAAGCAGGACAGTAATATTGGGAGTAAAAATGGTAAATATAGAAATATGGGGCAAGGAAAAAACAATCAAATGACTATACAGTTGATTGAAGATATATTAAAGGACAGATGAGAAAGAGTACAGCAGCATCAGATACAGGATTTTTTAGAATTTATAGAGCAGATATGCCCTTGGTTTGTTGAGCACAAGACCTTAGATGTTGTAGCATGGAAAGAAGTTGGGATAAAGATTCAACAACATTATTGTAATTATGGACCAGAAAGCATCCCTGAAGATACACTTTATTTCTGGATGCTAATATAGGAAAGGTTGGACTTAAATCTTGACCAGCAGGAGGTACTTCCCTCTGTACCACTGGAGGGGTTTCTAGATGCTTTAACAGAACAAAGTAGTTACAATTAGTCAGAGACCAATGATTTAGACTATGAAGGGGAGTCTTCAGCTCCCTCACTAGCAACCATCAATGCTGAGAGACAGGGACAGAATAATGAGGTTCTGAAAGATATAAAAGGCTTGAGAAGGATGATAACCTCACCATCGCATAGACTAGAAACTATGCAGATCCAGGACTCTTATTAGAAGAGTAATTCTCTTTCTACTGTAATAGCTGGTTTAGATCTGCCTCTGGTACAGAACTCTCTGAAAGTGAAGCAGACACATAACAATAGTAATGAGTTTCTTTCACAAGCTTGTATCAGAGAAGCCACTAGCAGAGGGGAGGAGATGCAAGGATTTCAATTGTTTCCCATAATAGAGCAAAAAGATGTGCAAGGAAATTTGCTTAGGACACATACTCCTATATCATTTAAATTACTCAAAGAATTAAAAACTATTTGTGCTCACTACGGCCCTATGGTACCATTTACCCAGATGCTGTTAGAAAATATAGCAGTAGAAGGTCTGCCGCCAGCAGATTGGAAGCAGATAGCCAAGGCTTGCCTGTCAGGGGGAGACTATCTATTGTGGAAAACTGAATTTGCAGAACAGTGTCAGGCCACAGCTGAGAGAAACAGAGCTCAGCAGATTCCTATTTCATATGAAATGCTTGCCGGTGAGGGACCTTATATGGGAACAGATCAGCAGTTAGAATTTGATATGGCAGCATATGTCCAAATTAGTGCAGTGGCCAAGAAGACCTGGAATAGACTTTCATCATCAAAAGAAGAGACTGAGAAGTTATCTAGTATAAGACAGGTACCAGATAAATTATTTCAGGACTTTGTTTTCAGACTAACACGGGCATCTAATAGGTTGGTTGGAGATACAGAAGCAGGGAAGTTAATAATTAAACAGCAAGCCTTTGAGAATGCCAATGCTGTATGTAAGGCGGCTCTAAGACCTTTTAAAAAGCAGGGTAACATTGCAGATTATATCCGAATTTGCTTGGATATCATATACACAGGAAATGGCCATAGCTGCTGCCTTGCAGGGAAAGACAATTCACGACAACTTATCCCATCAGAGAGACCTAGGCCCAGGAAGAATGCAAACTACAGGAATTCCTGGAGGCTGTTTTGGATGTGGTTTTATGGAGCATCAGGTCAGATGATGTCCTGATTGGAGTAAGCCAGAGGACAAGAAGAGAACCAGGATTATGCAGGAGATGCAGAAGAGGAAACCATTGTACTAGTGAGTGCAGATCAAAAAGAGATGATCTAGGAAATCTCCTTTCAGGAAACAGATGCAGGGTCCAGCCTCAGGCCCCAAGAAAAAATTATGGGGTGATCCAAGCAATCTCCTCCCCCACAAGGAAATCTCTACAGGACCTTTTCAGAGCAGCCCCAGGAAGTGCAGGGTTTGTACTCAGCTCTTCCATGTACACAGTTCTAACACCTGAAGTGGGGATGCAAGTTCTCCCCATGGGGATATATGAGCCTTTACCAAAAGGCACTGTAGGATTATTGTCAGGGAGTAACACAAGTATGCAAGAAATTATTGTTGCTCCTGGAGTCATTAATGCTGATTTTGAGGGAGAGAGCAAGGTGATAACTCACTCACCAAGTGTAGATTCTGTAGGAAGAGCAGGTCAGAGGCTTGCACAATTAATTTTACTTCCTGCTGTGCAAACCAAAAATCAAAGCAAGAAAGAAAAGAGAGGAAAAGATGGATTTGGATCACCTGATGCATATTGGGTACAAGCCATATGTCCTCAGAGACCAGAACTCAGGTTGTTTATAAATGGAAAAAGATTTTCTGGCTTTCTAGACACTGAAGTGGATATTTTGGTTATAACCACCAGCCAATGGCCTTCTAAATGCCCCCAAACAGAGACTATTACACAACTATAAGGAATTGTTCAGACTAGAAATCCTGAACAGAGTAGTAATTAGCTGCATTGGAAAGATGGAGAAGGCCATGAGGGAACTTTCTGGCCATATATTATTCCTTATTTACCTATAAATTTGTGGGGCAGAGATACTATGTCTAGAATGGGGACATATTTATATTCCCCCAGCACAGCTGTTACTAATCAAATGTTTCAACAAGGATTATTACCTAATTAAGGTCTAGGCATAGATAATAAGGAAAAGATCAATTCTATTGTACCAGATGGTAGACCTCCTATGGCAAGATTAGGGTATTTTTAGGAGAGGTTACTGAAAAACCTGTACTCCATGCAGACCCAATAGTGTGGAAAAGTGACAAACCTATATGGGTAAATCAGTGACCTCTAACAGAAGAAAAATTACAAGCTGCCCAGCAATTAGTGCAGGAACAGTTGGATAATGGACACATTACACCATCTAATTCACCATGGAATTCTCCAATTTTTGTTATTAAAAAGAAGTCAGGAAAGTGGAGATTGATTAAGGATTTAAGAGAGGTTAATGCAACCATGCAGCTGATGGGACTGTTACAGCCAGGGCTGTCTTCTCCTACAGCAATACCAAAAGGCACCCATAAAATTATTTTAGACTTAAAAGATTGTTTTTATACCATCCCTTTGGCACCACAAAATTGCCAAAGATTTGCTTTTAGTATCCCCTCAGTTACTTTCAGAGAGCCAATGAAGAGATATCAATGGAGAGTTTTACCTCAGGGTAAGGCAAACAGTGCCACCCTATGCCAGAAGTTCATAGCGCAAGCTGTACAAAAGGTCAGAGATCAATTTCCACAGGTTTATATTATCCAATATATGGATAATATCCTGCTTGCTCATGGAGATGAGGAGATTTTACTAGAGACATATGGATTATTACAACAGAGCCTAAGCCATGCAGGACTAATTATTGCTCTTACGAAGGTACAGAGATATCTACCTTTCCAATATTTAGGTCATATTTTATACCCCAAAGAAATTAAGCCTCAGAAAATAGAAATTAGGAAGGATGGTTTAAAGATTCTAAATGAATTTTAAAGGTTGTTAGGAAATATCCAATGGCTGAGGCCTTATCTAAGGTTTCCTATAGGAAACCTCAAGACTCTAAGTGATCTCTTTAAAGGAAACAGTGATCTGAATACCAGCAGGCAGCTTTCAGAAGCTGCCAGACAGATTCTCTCCCAGATAGAATAGGCTATATAAGAACAGCAGGTATGTTATATTGATTACAACCAACCATGGCAGACATGTGTTTAACATACAAAACTAGCTCCTACAGCAATTTTATGGCAAAAAAAGGGTCACTTTTATGGCTACACCTTCTATATTGCCAGTTAAAGTATTAAATGCTTATTTTGAAGCAGTAGCATGCTTAGAACAGAAGAGCAGGATAGAAACTAGGAAATATTTTGGCAAGGAACCAGCTGTAATCAATGTTCCCTACACTAAGTAGAAAATTGTATGGTTATTCCAAAATAGCTATTCTTGGACAATTGTGTTGGCTTAATTTCAAGGTGAGGTTAATAATCTTTTCCCAGCTGACCCATCGCTGCAGCTTACACAACTGATTTATTCATTTTTTCCTAAAATGATGGCAAAAGATCCTGTAAGGAATGCTTTGTTAATTTCCACTGATGGCTCCTCAAATGGGAGGGCTGCATATGTGTTTAATGTTAAAGGTCATGCTGTGCAGACAGAACCAGTTTCAGCTCATATAGTTGAATTGCGAGCTGTAGCTGTAGTGTTTCAAAATTTTGCAAAGGAGGCATTTTAATCTATATACTAATAGCTGATACATTTATAATGCTCTTCAGGTCCTAGAGATCATCCCTTATATAGGGACAGACTGTGACATAATAGTACAAAGACCACCTTTGCTAAAGCAAGATGGAGAGACCCTTGCACTGAAATATGGAGAGGGCCAGACCCTATATTAGTATGGGGTGGAGAACATGCCTGTGTTTTTTCCCAGGATGAAGATCAAGTGAGGTGGCTTCCAGAGTGACTGGTTTGGTGTATTCAGCAAAAGAATATCAGACCTGATGACATCATAGATGATAATGTTCCATCAGAAGAGACAAAATGAAAGGAGATTGAGGAGAAACTTGTGGTTCAGCTTTTCCTGCCCCCTAGAGAGGAATGCCTGATTCAGGACCTGCTGCCCTGTTGCTTTTGCCACTCGGCACTGCAGGGTGCCATTCTGTACTGTAAGACACTGAGCTGCCTCCACACATTTTGGACACAGCTCTAGAGGCTCTGCTGAGATGACCTGACTACTATGACTACAATTTTCTGCAGTTTGAATCCTGTTTGCTTTGGAGCTGAGATACTGACTGAATGTTTGACTATTTTAGTCTCTGGGACACAGAACTCATTTTGTTAAAAATATTGAACCTGAGAACTAAGACCTAAGCTTTCCCCCCAGGGAAAGAAAGACTCAAAATAAGAAATGACTGAAACTCCACTTGAGTTAAGAAAGGGGGCAGCCTAAGGGTTTAAGGGCTGCTCAGAGATTGGAACTGGTATTTGATAACAGCAATGTCATTGTACTCTTACCAATCAGAAAAACCTTTCTTGTCCTTTGATTAAAGTAGATTTAAGAAAATTGTGGTATGTCTAATTGTTGATTCATTGTTGATTCCCATTCTAGAATTATGGTATTGAACTGATATTTGTAACTGCATATAAGATGTTGAGAAAAGTTGGCATTGACCTGATGATATTTGTAACTGCTTATAAGATGTTGAGAAAGGTTTGACACACCCTGTAAATGTTGTGATGTAATGCATATGTTAAGAATTTTAGATTTTGATACAATGTAAAAAATTTAAGAGGTGCTCTAAACTAGCTGAAAAAACATTTTCAACTCAGGCAATTCTCTCTCCTTTAAATAGGAGACTATAACCTTAGGAGCATGGTTTTTTTAAATCATTATAATTTATCCTGACAAGAAAGTATGGCTCCAAGACACAGAGCCCAAAGGTATGTCTCTCCCCTAATCTCTTTCCTTTCACAGAGATCAGCAGTTATGACAGGTTTGAAGTTTCAACCAAGAAACCTAAGACAGGAGATTGCATAAAATAAAATGTGCCTGACTTCCAACAACCGGTAATTTTGGATAAAGGGAGAAGTCTTTGCTCAAGGCATATGTTGTCATATGTCCTGTTGCAGCAGCACAGGTTTTTATTTTAAAATTATTAAGAGAGAGTGAATGTAGGACAATATTATACAGCCCACATATTTCTGCATTGTATGGGGACCAGGCTCTCAAGCCATAGTTTGCACCTGAGATGGTCACCTAGCACTTACAGACAGGCTATTGCCTGGGTCAGGATATGCTAATGTTGTTCTGCTCCCTTCTTTGTAATTATGGAGATCACCTGGGAAGAGGTGTTAATCCAAGCTAGTGACAGAGCAGCCATAGTTGCAGAGGTGACTTTAGTCCTGCTACCTTGGAAACAGAATGCTAATGAAATTTCCCCTCAGTTTACCTTTGGACACAAAAGCTATTTTGAGAATAAACATGGGTGATCTTCAGGATTTGAATGTACCCTGAGACTCCCTTCCGATATTGCTCTGTGAACTCTGTCTCAAATATTCCCATGTCTCCACGCCACTACAGAGAGATAATTTATGTTCGTGTTGGACCCTGACAATACTTGTTCTTTACAAATGCAACCATAAAAGCCTAACTACACAACACAAAAGTAAGATACTAAATAAACAATGCTTAAACCACCATTTTGTTGACAGGCTGTGAAATAGCTGGAGGCTACAGTGTGGTGTGCCTACATATCAATACTTTCCCATGAATTCATATAGTACCTAGTACATCACAAATGAAAGCACCAGCTAGCAGAGAAGGCAAACTCCATTGTCTGTGTATAAAGATTTCACAAGTTTTTGGCTCACCTCTAAACCATGACCATGGTCTCAAAGAGTTCTCTAGCATCTCAGCAGCTTTATGTATAAATAACTTAATAAGGCTTTACTCTTCTGTTGGCCATAGGGAGAGGAGTTTAAAGCTTGAAATGAAAGCATTTTCATGGGGACAGAATACAGTGTGTACATTAATACCTCATATCCAATAAAAATCATATGCCATGTAAAGAAACAGAAACATATCTCTGACTAAGGAAAAAATACAAGGGATGTAAATACTGTTCACTGATTGAAAGCACTTGTTGCTCTTACAGAGTAACAAAGTTCTCTTCATATGAGGCGGCTCACAAATGAAGCTCCAGAAAATCTGACATTCTCTTTGGCATCTGCATCTACCAGCATGCAAATTCACAAAAACAAATAACAATTAATAATAATGAATAGTTTTAAAGAAAACTATATAGGGTATAGAATAATTTATCTACAATAGAACAAAGTCGTACCTTTGTTTTTGCATGCTTTCTATGAAAATGCATATTTTCATGTTTAGTTATAATATAATCCTTAGTAAGTTTCTTGAGTTTGTAGATTATGTCTCAATATTCTCTAAATCTATATCTTAAAACTATTTTTCCTTTCACTAATTCAGTAAATGCTTATGTTTTCTTAAAATAGTGATCATTATTGTTCTACAAAGTTATTAGGTACTTTATACAAACTAAGTTAATTGTTACATTTGAATAATCTAGAAATCTTTGATTTTTCTGATGATTGAAAGACTACTAAATAGACATAAAATATAAGAAAACATATTGCTAGAAATTGAAACCATATATATATCATTAATTTCACAGAAATATTGATATCTATTTATGCATATATGTACACACCCTTACTCCATTTATGTATCATTGCCTATATATTTTACATACATTTTGTATTTATAATTACTAACATAAAATAATTTGAACACATCACAAGTACTTTTTTGTTTTACTAGATTTAATTTTCTCCTTTCTTTATTTGTTATATTTTTGCAGATTTTTTACTGTGTTGTGCATACTATCATGTTTTCACTGTACATGTGTGATCTTTAATATCTGTATTTAAATTCAGTAATGTTCAAAGTAGCACCACTGCCTTTTCCTTAAATAATATTATGACCTTAGAAATGTAAATCCACTACCTACTTGTTCATGCCAGTCTTACACATTTATTTAACTGGCAATATCTTTGTCTTTCTAATGTATATTTCCTGTCTACTCTGTCAATTTTAATATTGAAGTGTCTATATGTAAATTCTTTCAATGAGTCTTTCTCTCTGAACATGTAATTTAATATACATTTTAAGAAGTATAGTAATAAGAGTTGGAGATAAGGCTCTACAATTAAGACCACTTGCTGATCTTGATGAGAACCAAGGTTTGGTTTTCAGCACCCGCTTCTTGGTTCACACCCATCCTCAATTCCACTTTCTGGAGATCTGACATCCTCTTTTTATGTCCTTGGGTACCACACACACACTGTACAGGCAAACACTCAAATACACGAAATAAAAGTCTTTTAAACAAATCCTAGTAAAAGAGCACCGATTTGGTTTTCCCTGTGCATATATAAGAGATAACAATTTTTGTGTGAATTTTGCAGCCTGTTGGTTATGAGAGTCCGGAGAAGCAGAAAAATTGGACCTAAAAGATATATGAGACAGATTTGACCTTTGATCTCTAAATTCTGTTTATCCCTTCCAGGGACAAGGCAAGGAAGACAAACTTTCTTATTTTCTCTTTTCTTACTTTTTATGTCTACTTTCTTTGAATATATATCCTTTGAGTATCGTGGATTGATGAATAGATCTGGATTTCAAATTTCTGGTCTCTTTATTGGTATTGTTAATAAATCCCCTTAGTAAATATGATGGGTGAATCTCTATAAAATCTTGACAAGATATTTGGTTTCATTAAAATCTCCCTTAATAGCTCCAAATCTTTCTTTAAAATCTCAACAAATTGTTTTATTAATTTAGTTGCTCTGACACCTATTATTCTCAGGTGTTTCTCCAAAATGATCCTCCTGGAACAACTGCTTAATGCTCTTCTTAAAATAAATGGAAATTCCTAACATCCTTTCACACCTGCCTGCCATTTAAACATACCTGCACATCAATCCATCTGGACATATACACACAAACATAAGAAGAATCTTTTCTTTCTTTGGTGAAACAATTCTATGCCTTTAAAATTTCTGTAAACAAAATTTTCAAAATTCTTTTTCTAGTCTCTTACTCTAAATTCACCACAATCTATTAATTTCTTAAAGACTAGGGGTTTTAAAACATAGATCATTCAAAACTGACTAAAACTCTTGCCTCATATATCTATTTTATTATTGAGGACATTTAACATAGCATAATAAAAGTCTATTGATGACATTTTAATTGTTGAATGTACTTAGATGTGAGCACAATGCGATACAACAGATTTCTCCAAATTTTTGTCTTGTTTATCAATGGATTGGTGTGGAATTTCTGCCATGAAAGACTCTTGCACTTATTTTGGCTGTTTATTTTGTGAAATGCTTGTCATAGTTAAGTAAAACCTATCAATGATGGAGTTAGTGACTGACATAACTGAAAAGACATTGAAAATTCCCAATATAATAATCCACTAAAGATAGATTTTACTGTGAATCATTGTTAAACTAGAGACTTGAAATATTGCTGTCCATGCATATATAATGTAGAATTGGTTAGATTTTATATCAGCCTTTATTGAAGTTCGTTTTGTTTCATTTATATATACAGTCTATATCTTTATATTTGAAAGATTATTATATATTATTTACTCTTGTTTATTAATCTTTTTAGATGTTCTGTTAATCTTTAAATTAGCATGCAAAATGATGGGTTTCATCATAGCATTTACAAACATAGCTATCAATATACTTTTATCTAATTTGCTTGCCTTTATTGCCTTACTTTTTCCTCCCTACCTTACTTTTGCTGGCTTTCTTCATCTAAATAATCCCTCCTTCTACTTTCTTGTTACCTGAATTCCATTCTGCTGTATTATTCTCTTCCCTTTTGTTCTCTTTTTATCCTGTCATAACCATCTTTTTGCTTTCATATTTAATACAGCAACTACTATGTATCTTTTTCTTTATTTCTAATCTTGATCTTTTAGTTTTTCATACTTATATGAGATTTGGAGCATAGGGATATACCTCAGTGCTAGAGCAACTGTATGAGGCACTAACTGGGTTCAATCCTCAATACTACAAAAATGGTGGGTAGAGAGATGGCTTGAAGGTTAAGAGCTTGCAAACAAACTGATTTTAATTCTCACCACCTATGTTAGATGCCTCATAACTAGCAGTAACTACATATTCACAGAATCTGACACCTTTTTCTGGACTCTAGGAATACCTGCATTCACACATTCACATATCTTAGTATACAAATCTGCATATGTGTGATTAAAAATAAAGAACTGGGCATAGTGGCATGCACCTTTAATTCTGTAAAATACTGCTTATTCCTTCCTAAAGATGTTTTCTATTCTGTTTAATAAATACAGAAAGAAGCCTTTTGTTAGAGACAGAGAAGTAGATATACAGGGACAAACATACAGTCATGTGGCAAACAGACACACACAGATTGCAGTCACAGGGAGGGATTTAAAAGACAGCCTTCAGGCAGTTACATAGTCAGATTCATAAAATGGACAGACAGAGGACAGAAGACATAGGAAGCATGAAGTAGAGAATTCAAATTGGAATTCTTTCATGTTCAGTGACTCTGAGGAAAAGTGCCTTTTCTCTTCTTTAATGTGATAGCAATTTGTTATTGGTGACACAGAGAAAATTACTAATGTATTTAAACCACCCAACTGGTATATGCATGCTTTCTCCCAGATGATCACTTAAATACTAATATAAGCACCACTATAAATGTAGTTTACAAATATACTTGGGGTCTCAATTTACTTGACATTAAGTCATGGTGATTTTTTGAGCACAAATGATTCAGTCGCATAAGTCCTTTGAAATAAGATACTTCTCCAGCAAATCCAACAAAGGGCGTTCTGATTGTGGGGTTTAATAACCAATAAGAACAGCTGTAGAGTTTCTTTTGTTCCTTTTCCTCTCCAATTGACCTAGAAGGAAAATATATTATGATGTAAGCTGCTATGAAGACAATAAGAAATAAAACACATATAGTTTCTCCATCCCAGGAGACCCAGAGCTTGCAGGATAAAAAGAACCACATTCTTATATTTATGAGAAAATTAATTATAAGTATCAGTGAATAAAAAATTGAACAATCTTAAACCTCCCATAATATACATAGCCCCCACAGTATATTTGGATATGAACACTAATAGAGAATCCAACCACACCATTTGTGGACTGCTTACTAAATATGGGTAAAACAATAAATTATGGTATTTTATATCATGAAATTTGTAAGATTGAGTTTTGTTGAAATAAAATATTATTACAATGTGTAGGCAGAAGTTTTCTGTCTTGGAGCTGCTCAGTCCCAAATTTCCAGCAGCAGATTTCTAAATTACCACACAAAGGTTTAATATGACTTATAAATGATTGACTAATAACTTATGCTTATTATTAACTATCTCTTACATTTTAAGTTAACACATATTACTTATTTACTCTCTGCCACATGGTGGAAACTTTTCTCAGGATGGCATGGCCATCTTGCATCTGGCCAATGTCTCTTGATTGTACCCTTCTCTTTTTTATCATCCTTAGTTTGGTTGCCCTGCCTATATTTCCTGTCTGGCTACTGGCAAATCAGCATTTTATTAAACCAATTTGAGTGACAAATCTTTACAGTGTACAAGAGAATTATTTCACAACATTTCCCCTTTTGTCTAATTAAAAAGGATGGTTTTAACTTTAAGATAGTAAGATTACATACATCAAAAAGTTATCAAGTAAGAATTACAGTTACAATATTCAGTTCATTTGTATTTGGCAAAAATAAAGAAAATATTTTACCATCTCTCTTATCTTTGTGAGTACAAAGTTTTGTATCTGATATACCCTTTATCATAACTAAGGAAAACTATACTATCTAGGCTTCAAATCCATCAAGGACCCCAGAAGGGCACAATGCTACCTAATGACAGGAACCTCAAGCAGCCTGGAAAGTCACCTAAAGTTCCTCTGTAATGTTGAAGCATTAAACTCTGGACTAAATGTTTAACATATTTGATAGACTTTCCTGTGTTTCAGAGACCAGCTTAGACAAAAATACCACTTACCCAGATAAGGGCATGGGGATTAGAAAGTCAGTAAAGATACTGAATTGTAAGTGAAAATAATAAAACAGAAAATATAGGATAGTACCAGGAGGAAGTTCCAATGAATACTGAAATCACCCACATTTAATCCTTTATACACTTCTATACCCCAGTAATACAGGGGAAAAAAAACAAAAGACTGCTTTAACATGACACAAAGAACAACTATAATGGTTGTCTGATTTATAGTTTGAGACATCAAGTAATTAGCATTTTGTTGTTTAGGCAGTGAACCCACCCTAAACCAAATATCCTGAAGGTAGCATTTCCCAAGGTCAGACTTTGTATGGTGCAGGAGAATTGTCTGTATTTTGTCAATCATGATTTATATAAAAGCTGGTTGGCCAATAGCCAGGCAGGAAGTATAGGTGGGAAAACCAGACAGGAAGTAGAGGTGAGGCAATGAGAACAGGAGTATTCTGGGAAAAGGAAGCTCTTTTCCCAGTTCTGCCCAGACCACTGAAGAAGCAGGATGTGACCTGACCCGCTGAAAAAGGTACTGAGCCATGTGGCTAACATAGATAAGAATAATGGGTTAATATAAGTTATAAGAGCTAATACAAAGCCTGAGCTAATGGGCCAATCAGTTTATAATCTTCTGGAGGCCTCTGTGTGATTTTCTTTGGGGCTAAATGGCTGCGGAAACTGGACAGGACAGAAACCCCAACAAAGCAGGCCCTTCATGTTACAAAGAAGGAGCAGAAGTATGCTTAAATATCCTACCTGGTCAAGGTAGAATGGATCTACCTGTATGAGCCATCTTAATGTCAAAAAGACCAAGTAACCACACCCTAGGTCAGGATGTATAGCTACACTTGTCAACAACTTTGAACAAGTTAAAACTCTCTGACTTTCAGATGAGGTGGAAATAGGAGAACATTTTTTTGGCCTCCACACCGGTGAAGCAATTTTGAAGGACTGATCTACCTTATTTGGCAAAATTTGGCAGTTGCCTTTCTTGCATCCTGCTGGTCCAGTTTGCATAGGTATCTGTCAGCAATTGAGGAAAGGGCAGTTTCTTTGCCCAAATAGCTAACTTTTGCCATAAAGAAAATAAACTCCATATGGAGTTTCTTCAATGCCCATTATTCTCTTTGAAGTAATTGGTGCTGCAGGAGCAGACACTGTCAAGAAAAGTATAAGTTCTTATGACATTTTAAATGTCATAGTCTGTAGGTCTTTGATGTGTTTTAAGATTGCCTATTTGAAATATAACTCTGTATGACCTTGAAAATATACCTAACATGGCTATGTTTGCTGCTATAGATGACTATTAATCTGTATTTCTTAATTATATATTACATTTTTGAATCAGTGGCAAAAACATAATACCCTAAACAAGAGTAAAAATATACATAAACAAGATTAAAAACTAACTTTAAATTTGAATCAATAAACTAAAATCAATACCAAGGCCAAATATCCTGAGATTAACAGGTTTTTTTTTTTTGGATTAAAGTAGATTCAACAATCTATTCTTTCATCCTATAATTTCCATATCCTAACTCCCCTTTTTCCTTTAAAAAGAGATCTTTGGTTTTAACTGTTTTGTTTAGCTTTATTTTTAATATGACCATTAATAATTTGTAACCAAACTCCCTACACAACAACAAACATCCATAATCCAGTTTTTTGGAAATGCAGATGTAGATTTCTAGGATACTTCCTGTTGATTGGGGATGTTGGTAATCTTTAGGGGACCCTGAGAAAATTTACAATTATTGTCAAGTCCTGACAGGAATATTCTGTGAGTCTGGATCATATTGAAACTCTTCTGGATGTAGAACTCAGACGAAACTACAACTGAGACACTCAGAGGCACTGGATCATCTGGGCCATCTGCTACTATTAGAGATTTTTCAGGGGATCTTTCTCAATCCAACTGGATGTTTTTATCCCAGAATGAATCCACAGTCTTTCATTTCATGTGGAAATAAAAGAAGAGCCTCTTTCCCAAGGTAACATATATTTGGACTTAAATTTTGAAGTCAAGATATTTTTAAAATATATAAGTTGTAGCACAAATTCTAATTGGTCTTAATAATAAAAACCCAGAGTCAGATATTATGGGGCAAAAGTTGAAAGATCAGAGAAGTAGAGCTGCCACGTCTCTCAATGCTCAGACTGAATAGGCAAGATCCTGTCTCTATGAATCTTCAGACTGAATCCTGAGCTCCTGTTTCTTCCTGCCTTATATTCTTCTCTCTGCACAGCCAAATATTTTCCCATATCCAACTCCCTACTGCTGGTATGAAAGGTGTAAGCCACCACCACTTGGTTCTATTCATTTTTAGACCGATTCAATCTCGTGTAGCCCAGGGTGGCGTTGAAATCAAAGAGATCCATCTGTCTCTGTCTCCTGAGTGATAGGATTAAAGTGTGTGCCACCACTGCGTGATCTCAATGGCTAACTAGTGTGGCTAGCTCTGTACTCTGATCTTCAGGCAAGCTTTTGTTGTTAAAGCACAAACAAAATATCACCACAATATGTTGGTTTAATCTAGCAGCTTTCATAATCAAATGTTTCTCAGCAGTTATTATTTGCTTATTAATAGTAAAAAATCTAAAGATAACACAGTAATATGCATAATCCAGTATCTGCACATTTTGCATCCTTATGTACCTTATTTTATATATACAGGTTACTCTATTCCTTTTTTTTATTTTTTGGTTTTTTGAGACAGGGTTTTTCTGTGTTTCTGGCTACCCTGGAACTCACTTTGTAGACCAGGCTGGACTCAAACTCAAAGAGATCCACCTTCCTCTGCCTTCCTCAGTGCTGGAATTAAAGGCATGCGTCTCCACCACCCAGCTCTCTATTCCTTTTTGAAGGACCTCTACTCTTTTTTTCTCTCCCAAGCCTACAATATTTTTTTAACACACCATAAACTGTTTAGTGATTTTTCCCACCTGAATCTGTCTTTGCTACATATATCTATTTTTTCTGACAACATGAACCTTTGTTGTGCCTGTATTTTGAGACCCCCAAACAAGACCATCAAAGAACCAAGTATCTGATGCAAATACACAGGAATTTATTGAATACAAGTTGAAGTCTGGTCCATCATCTAGCCCTCTGATGCAGCAGGTGGAGGAGAAAGACCTCAAACCTCTGTGATTGGGGGTTTTTTTAGAGGAAAAACTACAAGCAGCATGGTACAAGCCCTGGAGTTTCAGGATTGGATAAGGATATGCAACTGTTGAATTCCTTAGCTAGGATCTATGGGAATTTCCAAACAGCAATTAAGAGATACCCACAAGGACATCTGAGGTGAGCAGATGTCGTCTACCAAAAGTTTGTCTTTGGTTGCCCACTTGGGTGGTGTCACTCTGACCAGGGCTGGTACAGTTTGGTGATTCTTCTTAGAAATGTTTACATATTTTGCTAGAGCCCCTTGTTTAAAAAGTCTTGTTTAAAATGAAGTTCTTTCTCCTACACGTTGACATCCAGTTATGCCAGCACCATTTGTTGAAGATGCTTTCATTCTTCCATTGTATAATTTTAGCCCCTTTGTCAAATATGAGGTGTTCATATGTTTGTGGATTAATATCCGGATCTTCTATTCAATTCCATTGGTCAACATCTCTGTTTTTATGCCAATACCAAGCTGTTTTCATTACTGTAGC
>PVIU01030176.1:0-16445 GCA_004026605.1 Ondatra zibethicus | reverse complement strand
GACTGAATGAGCATATGATCAAACCAGACTCTCTGAATGTGGCGGCGAAAGTTGGCAGATGGAGAACCCACAAACAATGACACCAGGACCTATCTCTTCTGCATGTATTATCTTTTTGAGAACCGAGTCTTTTTGAATGCACTCCTTCCTAGGCCAGGAGGGATGGGGGTGGGCCTTGGACTTCCAACAGGGCAGGGCATCATGCCCTCTTTCAAGGAAGAAGGGGGAGGAAGGAGGGGTGGGGGTTAGTGGGAGGGGACCGGGAGAAGGGGAAGAAAGGAAAAAAAATTTTTTTTATCTTTAATTATGTTCTTGAATGGAAAAAATAAAACAAAACAATGTATGGAAAAAAAAAAGAAAATAACTTTGGGTTACTGTCCAGGCTGTGAGAGTTTTCTGTTAATTCTAGAATTTTCGAAGTTGCTTACAATGCACCCCCTATTTACTTAGGTAATATTATATCCTTCTGGAGAATTTGATGGAGTTGAAGAATTTATAGTTATAGTTATTGTTTTCCTTAGTTATAATAAAAGATAAAGTATATATAAATACTATAACTGTAATTCTTGCTTGAATCCTGTTTTGTTGTATGTAATTTTACTATGTTGAAGATAAATCCTTCCTTTTCATTTAAACAGAAAAGGGAAGTGATGTGGATTCCCTTCTGTATGCTGTGGATAGCATTGGTTAATAAAGGAACCAACAAGCAGCCTGCTGCTACAAATCATCACATAATGCAACATATATCAATGGGACTATGTAAAGTTGTCAGGATGTTGCTAGAATAGCAATATGCTGAACTGCAATGTATTTTCTTTTAAGTGGTCTTGACACCAACAAGCAAATATAATCTTAGTAATTGTTAGTTTGACCACTAAAATAGATTTCTTATTTGAAAAGAACGTCTTTAGTAATAACATACTTAAAATCTGTTTTTTGACTTTTCCTGGTGGTAAACACAAACAGCTATTCTTGATCAGGCTTCAAGACAAAAAAGGCATTTTTTTACATAGCTAGCTTGGTGAATCAATGAGTTCATGTATCATTACTTACAGAAAAATAGCTAATTTTGCAAACACCAAAATAAAAAAAAATTCTGTATCTTCCCAAAACAATTGGTTGTAATGTATCATCAAAGAATGACAAGACCTTGTAAGCCCACCCCCACCCCCTCACCACACACCTTAACTGTATATATAACTTCATTCGAGGTCACAGCTTTGAGATATTTTCATGATAAGATCCATTGAATGTAAATTCTCAGGGAGGGATGGGGCATAATGGGCCACTGACCTCCATTAGGGATATTAATGGACACAATATTATACAGTTCTTCTGTGGTAATAACAGCTATTGAGAGTGTAGGAGGGAAAGTACCTTGTCACATCCAGAGAATAACATTTCATGTCAAAGATATCAGAACACTTCAGAGATTCCATGGTCTCTCTCTCTCTCTCTCTCTCTCTCTCTCTCTCTCTCTCTCTCTCTCTCTCTGTGTGTGTGTGTGTGTGTGTGTGTGTGTGTGTGTGTAGAAATTAGTTCAATTTGGGAAATAATGAGGCTAGCTAAAAGATAAAACAATTATATTTTTATTTATTATAAGGGGGAAAACTCACAAAACAGGAACGAGAAGACAAAGAAGTCCAAGCTCAGCTGTGCCATGCAAGAATCACACCTGGGTTGTGTGCCCATTTTTCTCTCCTGATCCCAGAAAGCCATGCCTTAAGTTGGATCCACCTCTTAAAAATAATTGGCTAATTGGATAACAAGGTTTTCCCATCTTGTGTGCATATATATGATGCTGTACACTTTTTCCCCAGTATATTTTGTACTTTGTTACTTCATGTACATGAAGTGAAAACTGCAACTGTAGGCTTTGTCCAGAGGTATAGTTAGCAAAAAGAACATGAAGGAAATGAGTAAAAGAAATTATTCAAGCTGTCTTGGACACGTCTTCTAAAATTACTGCCTACAAGTGTTACCCCTAGAGTCAAGAAACTCTTTAGAGAATTAGTTGCAAAAAAAGTCAGGAAAGCCATTTTTGCCTTTGCATATTCTGTAATGGGAATATCAAATTTTTTTATGGTGAAGAGTAGGTAAATGAATACACATTTAGGACAATGTAGTTTTGTCCAAATTGCACAACTATACTGCTGAGTATTGAAAATCAACATAGACAATATGAAAAGAAACACTTTCGCTGTGTTTCAATACACATTTTATTTTTTAAAAGTAACACAGCCCATTTTTCTTTTGCTATGGGGGTCTTGGTTTGCTGATCATGCTTCTATAGGAGTGTAAAGAATGGTAATAGGGCCTCTGGGTGGCTTTGAGGGTCACTCTTTTGTGCTGTATTTTCCAGTCGTCTACTATTAAGATTGATGACCTTAGTAAATGCTACTGGGAGAAGTGCTGGGAAACAGAAAGTGTGGGTACATGTCAAGCTTAACACTCAGTACGAATCTAGCCTTGGATAAGTCACTTAACCCCCCAGTGCCAAGCGTTCTCATCTATGAAACAGATAATAAAACCTTTTTTCCCCTACAGATTAGTGGGGAAATTAAATGAAATAATGGGAATGAAATGAGCATGCTTTGAGAACTCTCTACTATTCACAAGCACGTGGTATTCACAGGCTTCACACAAAGCTCATTTTGTCAAGTACACTGAGCTTTTCTGCTAAAGCTTTTTTTAAAAATACATTTTCCAAATGATATATAATACAGTGCAAGAAAGTCAACTGATAGCTTGCTAGACTAACCCTTCTGGAAAAATTGAGGAGAATGAACTCAGGTGCCTATCATTGAAAGCCTGATGTGAGAGATGAATAGATGAATAGTTGTATAAAAATAAAAATTATATCAAATAACTTTACAGTTCAGGTAAAATGTGACCCTAGCAATGTTATCACTGCCTTTCATTTTATGAAAGCTAAAACATATTACATGATTTTCTACATAATTCTAAGGTTTTCTCTTTGATCAGTTATGTCTAGTTTATCCTTTGGCCTATCCTACTATAATACTTTCTATTTCTGTGGCAAGCTCATCTCTTTCTTGTAGTACTCCCAAAGATGAACTTCACTACACTTCTTGCTAGTCATAAAACTTTAATCTGAAGCTATCATTTCATTTTTTATTTTGTTTTGTTTTTGTTTTGCTTTTCTTCCTTCCAAAGCTATCATTTTCCATAATCAAAGTGTGATCCTCAGGGAATCTGGTATTTCCTTACTGTTCATTGACCAGCTTTAAAACAGTTTAATACATTAAACTGTCCTATTACAAGGGACCATTTCTTTTAAATTAGAAATAAACATTTATATCAAAATTTTAGAAATGGGAAAAAATCTGGAAATACTTGTGAGGTTTCCTTTTGTTCTTATGCATTATATCTATCAGCTGTCATTTAGCTGAAGCTTCGTTTTTTAAAAAAGATCTACAAATAATTAGAACAACTCTGAGGACAGATAGAACAGTACTTTTCCTCCAACTACATTTGCTTTTATTATTTATTTTTAAACCCATTGAGGACAGAGAGTGCTGTTGGTGCACAGTGTAGGATATTCTATTAGAGCATGTGCAGCCTCTCAGGGATGTCTGAAGAAAACTGACTATTCCTCAGCAGTTACAAATTGCAAACAGCCCCTTATCTAGAGATTTAACTTCATGAATGACTCCCTGATCCATGTCCATGACTTGACTGATTGAACTTCTACAGGTCTTCTGTAAACCATTTCAACTGATGTAAATTTATATGTGCAATAGAATTGTTATACCTAGTAAATAGTATTCCAAACTACAGGTGTCTGCTATCTCAGTCTCAAACAATCTTTCTGCTCTGCTTTTTCAGATGATTACTGAAGAGAGGAGATTTATATAGCTGTCCCACTTAGAACTGAACACTTATTTTCTGCATGTTGATCGCAAGCATGTCTCTGAATTACTCATTATACACTGCAAAATAAAGCTTCAGAGGTGTGGATTCAGAGAAGCACTACTTTATGTGAACAAATATAATAACTTAGATGCAGGTTTTTGCTATGACAGCTTAGCAGAATTATAGTATCGTTTTCCTTATAGGACTATGAGCGATTACCTATGCAATCATATCTATTTTTTTTCTTTTTCCAGTTGAGAGTAAAGGCAAAAGTTATTTTTTATAAAGCAGGCTTTTAATCCCAGCAGAAAGTGATTGATACTCCTACAACATTGGTACCACTATTGACTCGATGAGTCTTAACGTGAAGTAACAACATAAAACAAAATAATTAGTCTGATTTGTGGGGATAGAGAAGAAATAAGTTAGAATATAATCCACATTTCACGTCTGCAAAATTTCTCTTTTTTCTAATCTCTAAGAGGAACAAAATGTAGTAATCAATTTGCAGAAGAGTCCAGAGAGATTGAGCCTAGGGTTCCTTGCTTTTTCTCATTCTTGATTCCACATAGACATTCTTATATTGCTAATGTGAATGGTTCAAGTCTATAGGTTTCTTTAATTCTTATACCTGGAGACTTAAGGACTACTTATTTTTTATCCCATTCATAATATGTGACAATATTTTTCATAAGGGAACATAAGGTACAGCTAACTCCACAGCTATATGAATAATTATTAGAGGTCCCCTTCATTTAAATGTACAAGTATTTGTTTTAGATGGTTCATAATACCATAGTATAGTAAAAATACCTAAAACATTTAAAGACTAAAATGACAAACAATTACTTAAAGTAAGTCTAATTAATTTTATAAAGTGTTAATTTTGATTTTTATTAATCATGTACCAGTGCATAAGCACTACTAAGTTTTTAACAAAAATAAATTGTTTTACTTTTATCTTAACTTGGAAATTCTACTAAACTAGGTTTTTCTATACATTCTTATAAAGCATAAATTCTTTTTAAAGTTCTGAAGTTATATCATCACTATTTCAACATCACAGTTGAACAAGGTAAAAGTTGTCACTTTTTATTCATTTCAACATTTCTGTGTCATACACAGCTTTGCCTTGTTGTTTAGTGAATACCTGTAAAACTAACAGTGTTCAAGCTGTTAAATCACCCATACTGAAGTTAGAAGTGCACAGAAAGCAAAGAAAGACCAGCCTAGAGTCCACAACTGTTGAGAACCTAGGCAACAAAGAGGACCCTAAGAGCGATATACATGGATCTTCATAGGACTGAGAAAAAGGACGAGATATCCTGAGTAAATTGGGAGCATGGGGCTTGTAGGAAAGGGTTAAAGAGAAGAAGGGAGGAATGGAGGGGACTCGAGAAAAATGTTTAGCTTAATAAAAACAATAAAAAGTACACAGTAAAGATTTCCTTTCATGATAAGCCCAGAAAATATTATGATCACCCTTTTCCTATAATAACTATGATGCTTAGTTTGGTTTATTTTATATACATATAATATTACATCTCATGCATAAGTAGATTGGGGAACCATATCATTATTATTTGTTATTTATTTTTATTTTCATGTGTGTCAATGATTCATATACATGATGTTTGTGTCTTTTTGTTTACATGAAGTCTGTTTGTATGTGTGTGATTGTGGCCATGGGAGTGTCACAACTATCACGAAGGTCAGACGAAAACCTTCAACCTTGGTATGTGCTTTCCACATTGTTTGAAACAGGTCTTTTTTGTTGTTGTTCATGACCTCTTTCCTATATATCTTCTAAAACTTTCTGGAGACTCTCCTGTCTCTTCCTTCCATCTACCCATGAAACTATTAGGATTTCGGATGCATGTCACCCTCCTTGACTATATGAGTTCCTGTGATTTGTGCTCAAGTCTGAACACTTCTCTAGCAAATGCTTATCTGCTAAATCATTTTCCCATCCTAACAATAACGTTATTCGAATTTTATCTGTGGTTGGTCTAGAAGTGTATAGTTGTAGCAGTAGCGCTTGGAAATAGAAGCTGAAACAAGCTCAAAAGCAGTATGAACTTTAGAGTGAGACTTTGCTTCAAAAACAAGCAATGAGGAAACACCTGAAACTTATATATATATTAATTAGTCCCAGTGGTAATTTCCAACTAAGTTTAAGAGTGAACTAAGATAAATAATCTATCCCTTCAATTTTATGAGAAAATCAAAGGCTATTACTTAAAATATAAGTAGAAATAATACCTAATTAAAACTTTTAGCTTTTTGTAAAGTTGATTTTAAAACTGGCCTAACTTCTATGTCCATTATTTGAAGCAAACGAAGTTGATGTGCACATCCATTGCCTCAAATAATTTGATTATTTGTAAGAATGATAGATTTTTGGAGAATGAGAAAATACCTGAGTGAAGTGAAATAAAACCTAAACACAAGGAAAATAGAAAAGATAACCTATGGAACAGAAACATTTCAGATGCCATTATAATTACATAAGAAATACAAGCAAAACTCAAGAAATATAACCTGACCTTTCCAATTAAATATCAACCTTCCATCATATTAGGAGAAAACTTCAGAGAGTCAATTATTTAAAAGTCAAAAGACAATAAATATACATCTTTAAGACCTGTTATTAATATGTTTATCTACTTTTAGATTTTAACCCTTGAAATATTTTTATATGAGGAGTTTCTGTAAAATGAATTTGTGGTCATATTATTTGAGGATATTTATACTCTAAGTATCTAAGATGCATGTCAGAGATGAGTTGGGGTGAATATTAACATGATAAATCACATGTATAGTATAATATTTTAATGAACAATGAAAACATCTTATACTAAAGCCAGTGGACAGTGTAGCAGACTGTAAACACTTGTCACGTTTATGTCTTCTGACCATACAGAACCTTGGTGACTAAGTCAGCTTTTAAAACTAAAGGGCTCAAAAATAATTTTTCCAACTAAGAAGATGGGTTTAGTAGAAGACTTAGTAGTTTGGCACATACTTATAATCTCAACCTTCTGAGGAACTGGCAGGAAAATGGAGAAATAGAAGCCAACAAAGGCTGAAATTTGAGACTGTGTCACAAACACACACATATATGCAGTGAGAGAAAGACAGAGACAGAGAGAAAGAGACAAAGAGATATACATAGAAAGAATAAAAAGAAAGCAATTAACTAATCAAAAAACAAAACAATTGAATTAATGAAAAAGAATAAATACATCTTTATCCATTCATATTGTTCAAACATGGTTAACTACCCAGTACTTGACAGTCTTACTCAAAAGATGAAAACTACAAAAGACCTAAAATTTTCTCTAACAACCAATGGTGAATAATATAAAGGTAATGACCAATGAATAGAAAAGGGCATTTCTAGAGCTTATTTTAACTAAATTAGATTAGACATCTGTGACAAGTTATTGAGTGTAAGTGTCACCAAATCCATTGATCCTCACCAACAGTACTGCCTAAATAAGTGCTGAAAAATGATGACACCTACACACGTCCCAATTGAATATGTACAACTTCACAATGCTTCAACCCGATACAAAGAACCAAGGGCAAATGAGAAATGCAGAAATCAGAACAAGGAATCTTCCTCAGAGAAAAGCACACCAATTAGTTATCCAATGCCAAATTTTCAGTGATGAAAACTTTCATTCAAGCAACATTTTAGTTATTGAGGAGGTTATATTTTGTTATATATGCATAGATATTCCATATATGTATATGAGTATATATGTGTATATATATATGTACACACATTCTTGCGATAACATTAAAGAAAAGGAGGTCATAAATTTTAAAGAGACCAAGGAGGGGCAAACAGAATTGCATGGGAAGAGGAACTAGAAGTGGAAAAGTTTGTAATGAAACATAATCTCAAAGTCAACAAGAAAAATACTGTAGAAAATTATTTTACCTTTGATATAATCTAAAGATTTTAGTTTTTATGACTTTGAAATAAAAGTGAGCTTGTAAGCCTTATTCATTATCAAAATTAATCCTAATACTATGTAAAATATAAATCTTGTATAGGAATAGGTCACCATTCTGTTTCACTGAATGCATTTACAAGCACTATTTGAATCAGTATTATTGTATCTGTACCCAAAACTTGATCTTTGTTTATTGAGAAAACTTTTCAAAGCATTGGTTTCAGCTTTTAAAAATATACAGAATATCACAGTCACCACACAGTGATGTGTACTGAGGGATGACATGCTTCTGTCTAACTGTAGCTTAATACCTTCCCATTAGCCTTTCTCCATCCTTGCTTTAACAGAACTATCTTTGTTCTCACTAACCAAATTTTAATACTGCTTTAAAAAATAACTTTGCCTTTAAGATAGCACTTATGAGTGAAATAATCCAAGTCCTGTGTCTGACCTATTACATTTAACCTCCAGATTCATCTATGACGCCACAGATGAAAGTATTTAGCACTTCTATCTGGGTCTCCTTTGAGTGGTAATATGCTTGCAGATAGGACATATGACAATCTGACTCATTATCACAGAACATCAATTCACCAGAATGCATGTGTTCTAGACTACCCATTATGTAAAATGATATTTTGTGTATGTGTACACATATGTTATGTATGCATACATGAATAAATATATACACAGAGTTTATATTTTCAAGGCATACCTGTCTTGGCATAGTTAGCTTAAGCTATTTTACTGTCCCATTACTTGTTTAGAGCACTGGAAAGGTATACCCAATTAATTTAATAAATCTTGTACTACTATAAGTTCCCCTTTAAAACTTTAGCCAAATTTTTTAAATTAGAAGCTTTTCCTGAATTTCTCATAGATACTAACATGATGAATCAGCTGAATTTAAAGGAAATGTCTAATTTGTCCTTTAAAGGCAGTGTTCTATAACTATCATTCTAACTGATATTTTAGAACCTGGGATCCACATTAGAACCAGTTGAGGGGCAATGGATTACCCTGGATTACTCATTAACATTCTAGGATCATCAAGAATTAGTAATCCTAAAAAATGGGCTTTTAAAGCTACATAATGTTGTGGAATAATCTTTCTCTACATTGTGAAGATATGTCTTTGCCAAAGCATCTTGTGATTGCCATAATAAAAAGCTAAATGGTCACTGGCTAGGCAGGAGGTAAAGGCTGGAAATCCAAACAGAGGGAACTCTCAGAAGAAGAACAGAGTCACTATCAGAGAAGGGGGAAGAAACATGCAAGAAAAGAGTTAAAAACCATGAATCACATGGTAACACATAGATGAATAAAAATGAGTTAATTTAAAATATAGTAGCTAGTTAGAAGCAAGTCTAACCTAGCAACTAAGTTTTCATAACTAATAAGAAGTCTCTGTGTGTTTATTTGGGATCAGGCTGATGGGACAAACTTATCCACCTACAAATAATGCCAACATTTGACTATGTATACACACAAAAAGAAAGAAAGAAAGAAAGAAAGAAAGAAAGAAAGAAAGAAAGAAAGAAAGAAAGAAAGAAAGAAAGAAAGAGCAGAGCCAAACGTGGATTCCTTGTTTCCTGTCTCTAATACAGGCCAAGGTACAGAGACATGTCTCCTGGCAGCTGTCTACTTGCTTGAGCTAAGGTGGTAGGTTCAAGACTTTGTTCATGCAGACAAAGAGGGTTAAAGATACCCAGTAAGGAAGGTTCAAAATCCCAGCAAAATTCTTCACAGATCTTGAAAGAATGTTACTCAACTTCATATGGAAAAGTAAACAAATCCAGGATAGCCAAAACAATCCTGTATAATAAAAGAACTTCTGGAAGCATCACAATCCCTGTCTTCAGACTCTACTACACAGCTACAGTACTGAAAACAACCTGGTTTGGCATAAAAAACAGACAGGAGGACCAATAATACCTAATCAAAGACCAAAATATTAATCCACACACCTTTGAACACCAGTTGTTTGACAAAGAAGCAAAAAGTATCAAATGGAAAAAAGAAAGCATATATTAAAAATGGTCTGGCATAACTGGATATCAACAAGAAGAATGAAAATAGACCCATATCTATCACCATGCACAAAACTCAAGTCCAAATGGATCAAAGACCTCACCTTAAAGCCAGCCACACTGAACCTCATAGAAGAGAAAGTGGGAAGTATGCTTGAAAGCATTGTCACATGAGACCACTTCCTAATTATAACCCCAGTATCACAGACACTGAGATAAACAATTAATAAATGGGACCTCCTGAACCTGAAAAGCTCTGTAAAGCAAAACACATGGTCAAGAAGACAAAATGACAGCCTACAGAATGGGAAAAGATCTTCACTGATCCCACATCAGACAAAGGTCTAATCTCCAAAATATACAAAGAACTCAAGAAATTGGTCATCAAAAGAACAAATAATCCAATAAAGCAAATGGAGTACAGACCTAAACAGAGAACTCTCAACAGAGGAATCTAAATTGGCTGAAAAACACTTAAGGAAATGTTCAACATCCTTAGTCATCAGAGAAATGCAAAGCAAAGCAACTCTGAGATTCCATCTTATACCTGTAAGAATGGCCAAGATCAAAAACACTGATGACAGTTTATGCTGGAGAGGATGTGGGGTGAAGGGAACACTCCTGCATTGCTGGTGGAAGTGCAAGATCGTACAGCCCTTTTTGATGTCAGTGTGGTGATTTCTCAGAAAATTAGGAAACCACCTTCTTCAAGACCCAGTAATACCACTTTTGGGTATATATCCAAAGAATATTCAACCGTACCACAAAGATATGTGTTCAACTATGTTCATATCAGCTTTGTTTGTCACAGCCAAAACCTGGAAACAACGTAAATGACCCTTGACCAAAGAATGGATAAGGAAAATGTGGTGTATTTACACAATGGAGTACTACACAGCAGAAAAAAATAATGACATCTTGAATTTTGCAGGCAAATGAATGGAGTTAGAAAACATCATTTTGAGTGGGGTAACCCAGACAAAGAAAGACAATTATAAAATGTACTCACTCATAAGTGGTTTTTAAATATAAAGCAAAGAAAACCGGTCCACAAATCACAATCCCAGAGAACCTAGACAACAATGAGGACTCTAAGAGAGACATACATAGATCTAATCTACATGGGAAGTAGAAAAAAACAAGATCTCCTGAGTAAATTGGGAGCATGGGGACCTTGGGAAAGGGTTGAAGGGGAGGGGAGAGGCAGGGAGGGGAGCAGAGAAAAATGTAGAGCTCAATAAAAACAAAAAAAAAGAAGGTTCAGACAGAAAAATCCTCTAAAGTGGTTACAGTATACTGAACAATGTGTGAATGCTTAAGAAAAGATGGGTATAAACAGCCATAGGAAGAAATAGCCAAAAATTCTTAAAGTCTTTAAAGAGAAAAAAAAGTATTAAAAAAATAAACCATGCAAGGATGGAAAATACACAGAAAGTATTTATGCTATATAGTGTCCATCTATATTTGAATTTTTAAAGATATAATGTACAAATATTGATGCTGAGAAACATATAACTTCAATAGATATTTATATTACAGTTTGATTATACAGACTTATAAAGTAGACAGATGCATTTTACCTCTCAAACCTAAAATGAAAAAGATCATCTCTAACAGTCTTGTATACACAGCACAGTCCATACTTGTGTTGATGCATATTTGCATATTACTTTTGAGAGGTTATGAGTTTTTAAGGCAAGGAGCCCAGACACCAGTGTAAATGAGAGGGTCAGGTAATCCAGCATTACAACGACCCTCTGTTGCAGTTTCCTCAGAGTTCTGCATCTAAAACAAATTCAGTGCTGCTTGCTGAGATGCTCTAGCCTCACAGACTACTCCAGTCAGGACTTCAGAAAAACCTTAAAATTTCCCATTGGACAGAGACTACACAACGAATGATACACTAACTCTCCTAGGATTTGAAGATCATTCCAATTTTTTCAGGATCCTCTAAAATTTTCAGTGCTCCCAGAAAACTGAAAGCAGTTTAGAAAACATAATGCACCTATTTCTAAGAGGTGGGATTTATGGTTTTCGGCCATTCAGTGGGTTATGGATATTTATCATTGTTTGGGGGGTGGGTTGGTAATAAGTTGTTATTGGTAATAATCAGAAGAAAATCTAAACAAAGAATATCAGAATCAGGGATCATTTTTTGAAGGGAAAAGGGTGATATAGTATTGAAATGATGGGAGAAAAGGATGGATTGTTAGGTCTAATTTTGTACTACCACTAGTCTCAAATATTTTACATTGCTATGGAATTTGTATATTGATACAAGTTTAAGGTTATTTTTGTTAGAACATACTCTATATATGATTCTATTCTTGTTTATAATAATGGACCTATATAACTCATTTAAAAATACAAAAAAGTTCTAGTCAGTTAAAGCTATTATTACAAACTGTTTAAGATAACTAAGAGATGCAAGTTAGTAGTTGGTCATCTATAGCAATCAAACTGGTGGTCATATCAGGTATGTCTTCAAGGTTAAAAATATATTACATAGATATTTTTAAAATATTTCAAATACCTACAGAATATGGCATTTACAACATTTTAACAACATAAAACTTTTCATGACAATGAGACACATCTGCTTGGCAGCAACAATTTATTACAGAAAAAAATGATCATCATTGAAGAACCTCCATATGGAATTTGTGGCAAAAGTTAGCCACTGGGTGAGAAACTGCCTTTTCCTTGATTGTTGACAGTATGCTATACAAATTAGAGAAGCAGGGCACCAAGGAAGATGACTTCTAAATTTTACCAAGATAGGGTAGGACAGTCCTTCAAAATTCCTGCATCACAGAAAAGTCTGCTAGGTATTACAGACCTATGATGAATGCCCTAATGTTACAGAGAAAACTCTTGTGACTTTCCAGGCAGTCAAAGGTTTCTATCATTGCTTATGGTTTTGGAAGTTGCATACAATGAACTTGCTATTTGCTAAGGTAATTATATAATTCTGTGTGCCTCTGATGGAACTGAAGACAAGGTACTCATAATTGTATTTTCCTTAGTTATGATAGAAGGTAAATTAGATACAGAACTTTGGACTCAGCTAAGTGGATAAGTAATGGAGTATTTTTTTCTCAAAATTGCCAAATACAAATGGACTGAGCATTGTTAATGTAATGCTTACTTGGTAATTGTTTTTTATTGCATATAGCTTTGCTGTGTTAAAGTTACATCCTTCCCTTTTTATTTAGACAAAAGGGGTAAATGATGTGGAATAATGTTTCTATATACTGTGGAGATGTGTCTTTGCTAAGTAACTTCTTATTGGTTTCATAGAAAGCTAAGTGGACACTAACTAAGCAGGAGGTATAAGTAGGAGAGATAGATAGAGAGCACTCTAGAAATAAGAAGAGTGGTGTTACCAGTGGATAAGAGGATACAGACATATAAGAAAAGAGGTAAAAGCCATGAGTCACATGAAAACATGTAATGAAAAGAAATGGGTTAATTTATGTTATAAGAGCTAGTTAGAAATAGGTCTAAGCTATTGGTTGAGCTTTCATAATTAATAAGAAGCCTCTGTGGGTTAATTTGGGAGCAAGTTCAAAGGACTGAAATATCTGCCAACAACATGCAAAATTTCCCTATATTCCAGTAGGAAAAATGGTCTAAAGTGGTATGAATTATACAGTAAATTGCAATTACTTTCTATCAAAGCTTAAAGTGTAATAATTTGAATAGTCAAAATTTAAATCTATTCAATGTCATGATAAATTGATTAAACCTTAAAAAACACTTCCACCTTAGAGTCCTTTAAAGTATTTACCTACTCAGGTTTACATAGTGTTTCCCTAAAGGAAGAATAATGAATATAAAAATCACAAATTTGAGGTTCATGAGAAAATCTTCTATATATGATAGTTGATATGTGAAGATAAATTGCATTTAGCTACACTTTATCAAATAATTCATCCATTCAGTACATTATGTTATGTGGCATATAACCAAAGCTGGATGGAAGCATGTTGTCTAAGGCTTTAAATTGCAAAACATAGAGGGAAGTTGGATCTCTCGATTTTTATTACAGTAACTAAAGAAAATATGTACAGAGAAAGAAGTCAAAATTAAAAAAAAAATTTCTAAATTTGCTCTCACTATTCTAAATTATACCCAATTGACTATTTGTTCAAACTAGGGCAGAGAAAACTTTGTAATGAAAGTGTGCATTATTCCTTGCACATTAATATATTAAATTATCAAGTCAGGGAGTTAGAGTGCCCTTTGGGTCAATAGGCCACTTAAGCATCTAGTTAAATTTATATGAGTACATTGCAGGAAAGATAATTGTAATCATATAAAATGACTCAGTTCAATGATTCCAATGTGGCTTAAAGATAATGAATCTTTTGTATCATTCATCTTGGGAATATTAACATTATTAAGTCTTATGACTGCTAATGAGATTTTTGCAAGGAAAAAGCATAAATTACAGACACAGATATTTTGATTGTTATAAGGATGATGCTTTAAAAAGCAATTAGTATGCCTATGGGTAAATAGCAGATTAGAAATTGACTTTGATCACAAGGAAACTGAATATTTCAAGCATCACAACCATTTTATGAAAATTAATCCCTTAATAATGCTAAAATGTTACAGAAGTTTTAAATAAAATACAGCTAAGAAGATTGTCACAATCAGTAGCAGAAGAGCTTTGGAAGGATAAGGGGAAGAATCTACTGGTACATGGATAATCAACTTCCATTAGACAGTGAGATGTAGAAACTCTACTACTTAGAATTCCAGAAACTTTATAGGAAAATACGATAATAAAATTTATGAAAATAATTGAACTGTATGTATGTGGGGTGTATATGTGTGATGTGGTGTACTTCTGTGTGCCTTCACTTAATGAGTTGATATTGTGAAGAGTGAATAGCTAATGAAGGAAAAATATCTCTGCTTCTTTGATTTTGGAAAATTAAGTCACTCTAATAAAAAATACAAGAGTGGGATGTATTAGAATAGGTTTATGAATGACAATTCTCTTTGAATATCAAAAGCTGTCTATTTCACTGATGTTAAGACTGAAGGTTTAACACAGACTCTGGCACAGAGCCAATACTTAATCCCAACACTTTTCAATTAGGATTTTTGTGGACTCTAGTCCAGTCTTGTCTACATAGCAAGTTTTAGGCAAGCTGGAGCTATATATTAATATCCTGTTTCATACAAGCAAACACACAAAAATAGAATTGTATTTTATCTTAGGTAGTAGCAATAAATAGAAAGAATAATTATATTCTGTGCTTCTGATAAAATTCATTAAATTTGGAATATGGAATAAAGATATTAAATTATACACAATTTTTCATTTCTTTTTTATATCTTGTTCTTCATGATTTTTCTGGTCATTGCCATTAAACTAGATGAATCTGTACCTCATCACATGTGTGCTTTGTATTCAGTAGAATGATGGACTTCAGAAACACTGAATTTTTCTTGGCCAAAGGAGTTTACCTTCCCTTCAGTTTTCAAAGAACAGATTTTGCTTGGCACCTGGATTTCATTTCATACATGTGTTTTTAAGAAAATCACTTCTTGTTTCTGAGGATAGTTTTAATCACAGTTAACATTGGGGCCATGCAACAGAAGTGAAGATACTCCAAATCAGGGTGTTTGTAAGACAATACTGAGGTATTGAGATAAAAATGGAATTGGTGTTTAAACCTAAAACGCCATCCCTAGCCCTGTGGGATAAGAGTAATCTGTGAATGTTTTTAGAACTGAGGTCTGGGGCAGAGTTTATGGTGCACATGTAAAGACTCAGCACTCTGTAAACTCATCAATCACCTTCTGAAGCAGGAATATTCAGATCTGAAGTCCAGTCAAATTTGCACTAGAAGACAGGGTCTCAAGAAGCAAGATAGACCTTGGGATTAGAGCTCTTGCCTACCTTGGGCAAAGCTGTGAGTTCCATCCACAACACCCACAGAGTGAGAAAGAAAAGAAAAAGGGTGTGAAGTAAAACTTTGACTGTTTAGCATCTCAACAAGAAGATTTGACCGTCTTCTATTTTTCTTTACAAAATTGTTTTTATTACCTTTTCCCTTCTAACAAAATAAAGAAAAACAGCAAAATCATCAACTAATAGCAAATCATATGACTAACTACAAACCAAAGCTAGTCATTCATATAGATTTCCATACATTTGATACAAAATATTACATTAAATATCTTTTCTTATAAAATATTTATATTAAAATTCATGTGTAAAATTCATTCATTATAAAGTCAAAATACTCATTGTTCAAATGCTATTTTAGAATTATTTCCTTTGGCCTTTTTTTTATTTATTTATTTTTTTTCCATACATTGTTTTATTTTTTCCATTCAAGAACATAATTAAAGAAATAATTTTTTTTCCTTTCTTCCCCTTCTCCCGGTCCCCTCCCACTACCCCCCCACCCCTCCTCCCTCCCCCTTCTTCCTTGAAAGAGGGCATGATGCCCTGCCCTGTTGGAAGTCCAAGGCCCACCCCCATCCCTCCTGGCGTAGGAAGGAGTGCATTCAAAAAGACTCGGTTCTCAAAAAGTTAATACATGCAGAA
>PVIU01030175.1:0-16424 GCA_004026605.1 Ondatra zibethicus | reverse complement strand
CCCCCTATCATCTTGGCCAGGCTCGCCCGAGCTGCATTTATAATGTCCTTGGCCTTCCTACCTTGAGGAGAGACAAAAAAACAAGTTCATTGCTATCAATTCCATGTTCAGCAGAGCGACCACACACAGGGGAACCGAGAACTGGGGCGGTTCTAGAGGGAAACACACACCCAGGTGAGTACACTATCCTACCACTGGCAGGGCCTCAGCAAGGGGGCCACGCTGAGACTTAGCAAGTCAGTGGCCACCACTGAGCCTTAAGGAGCTCAGTGAGAGCCAAGGACAGCCTGGTTGGGATGAGGGAGCTATGAGCTCCTCCAGCACAACTGTGCTTTTGTACTGGATGCTAGAGGCAGGACTATGGCTCTCTGCCCACATTCCTATTTAAGATGGGACCAGGAGAGGAGGTGCAGAACAATGGAAGTAAGCAAAATTAACTCGAGACTTCACACCAAGCCAGTGAGTGCCTTCTCTCACACTGCAGGCCAGCCTTGGGAGACACAGGGGGAGACTGAGGGCATTTGCCATCAATAAGGTGTCCTAGCTGCTGCCCAGTTCCACTGGACAGTACGTCAGAGAAAGATGGCTCTACGGGGCTCTCAGCCAGCACACCAGTGGTTCCCAAATTTGATGCTGGGTCCATGGCAGCTTCCCCATGCTATACAGTCATTTTGGCCCAAACTCCTTCCCACTTGCCCAGTTCACTTCCAGCTGCTTTGGCTGTTACAAACAAGGCCACAACACATCTGGAGCACTCACATTCTTCCCATGGAGCCTCAGTGCAAGCTCTTCTAGGTTTTAAAACCTAATACTGTGAAACATCTTTGTAGTGGTGCATGCCTTTAAACCCAGCACTCAGGGTGTGGGTGTGTGGGGGGGGGGCAGGCAGATCTCCGTAAGGCCAGCCTGGTCTACAGAGTGAGTTCCAGGACAGCTAGATCTACACCAAGAAACCCTGTCTCAAAAACTAACAAAAACCTGTGATAAATAATCTTCAGTTTTCTTTTCTTTCCCTTTTGGGCATTTCTACTCAAATGTCAACAGAAAGCAGCAGGGATGTCACTCAGGCCAGGCAGAGTTTCCCAACTGCTTGCCCAGCTCCCCTGCTACCCCTTCCCCGTCTTCTTGAATCAGATCAGTTATCCTATCAGAAGTCTGGCTATACCACAGGTGACACAGGTCCAGAAATGAGTCAACAGATAGGTTAATGAGTGGCTAGCATCTGACTGGGGAGTCTGTGTCACTGAGTTGCTGTTTAATATGCATTGGTAGGAAATCCACTAAAAGCCCAGAGATGGAACACAGCGTTAGTAACACCAGGACCGGGATCACCTGTGTGACACAGTCAGCTGGCGTGCGTCATCTGAAGTCCCCTAGATGGCATTCAGATCCTAATAAAGCACCATTAATGTGACTCCTCCTAGCCCCCCTAATCGACAGCACAGGCAGGGCTGGGTGCAGGGCCCTTGCCATCGCCAATGATAAACATTAACTAGGAAGGCAAGGCATCGGCCTCCAAGTCTGTAAAATCTTGTGGAATGCTGTCCTCTCTCTACTGGCCTGAAGCAAATTATCATCCAAAATTTCAAATCTAAAACTCTTTATTACAAAAGCAAACTAGAAAGAACAGAGTTTATACAACCCTAGCAGCAAATTCAAACTTGCCTTTTCTGCCTTTACTCTTTTCACATTTATTTTACTTTATTTTGCGTGACTGTGCATGTGTTTTCATGTGTATGTGCTGTGCATGCATGTTTTCATGTGTATGGGTGCGCATGTGTGGGAGCCAGAGGTTAAGTGTCTTCCTTCCCTGGTGCTGTTTGACTTAGGGTCTCCTGCTGAACCCAGGGCAGGGTCTGGGGCCTGCAGACTCAGCTAATCTAGCTAGTTGGCGTGTCCTGTTTGTGTCTCCTGAGTGCTGGGATTACAGGCAGCCTGCCACATCCGCCTGGTTTTCGCACAGGTTCTATGGATCCAAACTCAGATCTTCAGACTTGTGCAGCAGGCGCTTTATCCACTGAGAGCTCCTAAGCCCTGCAGTTTCCTTTGTGGAAAAGGGCAAGACACACAGGCAGCCTTGACGGCTAAAAGCACGTTAGCAAAATGCACGGGGATAGACCCCTAGCCGTGTGGAAGGCGTTTGAGAGGCGCAGGCTTATAAACAGATCTCACTGAGATATTCATGTGGGCAGCGTTTCAGGGGAACCCATTAAAGTCTGAAAGGTTATAGTCCTCATGGTGACAGCAAGGCTCAAGATACAATCAGCAAAAATTGGCTACTCAAGGTATGTCTCATCTTAGGAAGAAAGAGCCGACTCAAGCAACTTGTCCTATGCCACCGGAATGTGCAATGTGGAATGCACACATGAATGAATGAGGGTAAAAAGCTATCAGATGTGTGGTTCGCAGCCTGAATATTATACAGATAGGGGCCAGGTGGTGGCGGCGCACGCCTTTAATCCCAGCACTTGGGAGGCAGAGGCAGGTAGATCTTGGTGAGTTTGAGGCCAGTCTGATCTCCAGAGAAACCTTGTCTCAGGGGGAAAAAAAAAAGAAAGAAAATAAAAAAGAAAAATAAATAAATAAATAACCAAATAAAACCAAATAAGCAAACAAGAACCAGATTAGGTATATTATTGTAACATGGTGCTGATTTACACAGAACACATTATGCAGAATTTAGTGACATTTGTATATTTAAAGATTATAATGTAATTATTTTGCTTCAGTTTTTATTTGTTTGTTTGGTTGGTTTTTCCAGACAGGGTTTCTCTGTAGCTTTGGAGGCTGTCCTAGAACTCACTCTAGAGACCAGGTAGGCCTTGAACTCACAGAGCTCTGCCTGCCTCTGCCTCCCGAGTGCTGGAATTAAAGGCACGCACCACCACACCCAGCCTTTGCTTGTGTTTTAAAAGTGAGCTTTAACAAAACTCCTGGGAATTCTGTCAAGCAATGCAGGCAGCGTAGTAACTGCATTTCCTATAACGTCCCTCTACACGTGGGAAAATATGGTCTATAAAGTCAAAAGAAAAAGAAAGTCTAAGAGCGCTCTGGCTCCCTTTGTTGCCATGGATCCCTCTAGAATTACCTGCCACGTAGGAGCTGCTGGGGTTGCCCCAGGCTTCTCTCATGGCTTCTGTCACAGCCTGGATGACTGCGGGCTCCAGAGGTGTGGTGGCGTTGTAGTCCATATAAACCTTCCTGGAAGAAAGCGAAGGGAGGCAGGGTGTGGGCAGCAGCACTCTGGGGGCTCACAGCTGGGGTTCCTCTGCATCCAGGGTGAAGGCCCAGGCCCAGGTGGAGCATCAGGCCTCCGCTCTTCACTCCTCCCTCTCACGGGAGGGAGACACCACGGTTTCCAGTCATTCAGTGCTGGCCCACACTAGATGCATGATCTCACCCCAGCACAAGGCTGGCTGGGGAGCTGCACATTCCCCTGGGGGTTTCCTGATGACTCTTAGCCATGAGCTCCAGTCCGTGCTCCTGGAATGGCCTCTAAGAGCCATGTCCTATGGCTCTCAGCTCCTTCTTGGCGTTCACCAGGCAACCTCTCCCTGTGGCAGGCTTGCACTTTCTTCGCCCTGCTTCCCAAGCTATCTAAACTTTAGCAAGTTTTTGCTTCAACGTACCTGCTTGTGTGAGGCTCCACTGTTTTGTTTGAAGCCACATGCCCCAGCATGGCTCTGTGCTCCCCACTTTCCCTGTAGCCCCATTCATCATCTGACTCGAGAGTCACGTGTGCTTAGTGTCATCTCCAGGGACCAAGAGAAGAGTAGCTCCCGGAACAAGCAGGTTTTGTCATCTGAACCCTAACAAGGCTGCTGAACCCTAACAAGGCTGCCGCACAGCAGGGCTTCACTCCTAGGATGACACAGAGTGCTGAGCCCCAAAGACATTAAGGAGAGTTATCTGCTTGTGTACCGGGATCACAGATGTTCAGAAATCTCTGTGGTGAGCTATCAGGCCTGAAAACAGTAATTATTTCACAAGATTTAAAAAATCAAAACAGTGCTCATGCCAGTGCACTCAGTTGTGAACCCAAACACAATAACTAACTGTGCCCACTAAGCCAAAGGGGACAACAGAACAGGTTCTTTTGATCCTCTGTCTTTGCTTTAAGTCCCACAGAATAGCCTAACCCTGCAGGGCTTGGGGCCTTGGAAAGTGAGGCTGACCTCCCTTGGGTTGGAATCAGTGAACTTTCCATTGCTGCAAGGACTTTGCTTGTGCCCCAAGCCTCTTCCTTCCAGTAAGTAAAGACCCCAAAATGCTGCACACCCACTGGTCTGCCGAGTGGCTGTGGCTTTCCCATCTGTAGCTTGGCTGAACTATTTTTACAGCTGGCATTTCATCAGTGAGGCTGCTTCCTGGAGAAAGTGAAACTACTTAATGAATGTCTAGTGAAGGCTGAAGCCACGGTTAGGCCTTTATGAGCAATCCAGGCTGGCCTCCAAATCACAATCCTCCTGTCTCAGCCCCAGAGCTGGGATTCTAGGCATGTTCCAACACATCCAGGGAAGCTCAAGTTTTGGAAGAGAGACAGACATTTTACATCCTTGGCACTGGCACAGAAGATGAGAACAAAAATAGAGAGGGTAAGCCTGTAATCCCAGCGGGAGGAGGCAGGAGAGCCGGGCCTACAGTGCAAGGCCCTTGTCAGGGGTAGGGAAAGGATAAAGAAAAAGGAAGAGGGGCTGGAGAATTGGCTCAGAGGTTAAAAGCACTGCCTGTTACTACAAACCATCTATGAGATCTGATGCCTTCTTCTGGCCTGCAGGCATACATGAAGATAGAACACTGTATACATAATAAATAAACAAATAAATCTTAAAAAAAAAGAAAAAAAGAGGGGGTATGACCCGTTCCTGGGTGGGAGAAGACTGAACCAGAGCCTACACAGCACCCCGACCCTGCTCCTTTGTGCACCAGGGAGGAGGTCTCCGCAGCACTGTGGATAGCAAGCGCCTGCAGTCTCCAGCACCTGGCCAGCTGCCTCCTGGGCACACATTCACATGCGGTCATCGTCCCCAAAGTCCTCCTCTGTCCCACACCTATGCTACCCTACTCTCTAAGCAGCAGCGATTCCTTTAAAATGCAGATTATTATGATTCGGCTGCCCGCTCCAGCCTCCAAGCCCCCATACTGTGGGAAGGATGCCGGAACCCTGGAGGGCAAAGCGAAACTCTGTCACAACTGTCACCCACAGGTGCCCTTCTCTCAGCTTCGGCGGTGGCTCGTGTGGCCCGACTCGTCTGCGTATCCCTCGGATTCCTACCCATCGGCCTCACCAGTCCCTCACTGTGGTCCAGCAGGTGTCTCCAGGCTCCTAGTTCCTGGAGGGAAGAACGCACCTGTCCGATGCGCTTTCCGCGCGGCCCCGCGCGCTTTTCCGCACCGAGTCCATCCCCTCTGATCGCCAGCCTGTCCAGTCACCCCAAGGATGAGCGGCCCCAAGTCTCCAGAGGGGCGGAGCCTCGAGGCCCATGGCATCAGTATTGGCTGCGCGCTGCGCTCCGGCCAATCCGCGGGCCGCACGGGGTCTCCGCCCCTGAGTGGCTGATTGGCTGTGTGGGGCCAGGTGGCCGTGAGGCGGAGCTGGGGACAGTTGTGTGGCCGCCCCGCAGCCAGTATGTCTAACCGGCCTCCACAAAGCGCGCGGCCCTCGGGATGTGGGGTTCGGATAGGCTGCTACTAGCCTAGTACCGTGTCTCGAGAGCCCACCTTCCCTGAGCTGTCAGATAAATAATAGGAGAACCTGTAGCTGGAAAATTGGTGGAACAAAAAGCGCAAAGATGCTCGAAGCAAAGAGGGGCGCCGCAGGAGCCGAGACTGTGCGCCTAGAAGGGTTGGCGGTCAGTGCATGTAGACCTAAGTGCCCGCTAGACATCGGATTCCCCAGGTCCGCCTGCCCGGATGATATGATTGAGTGAAATTGGCTAAGAGGGCGATAGGGACGGGGGCATTAAAATTCTGGAAAGAGATTAAGGCAGAGGAACCAGATTCAGTTCCCAAACCCACACGACAGTTCACAACGATCCATATAATTCCAATTCCAGAGGATCTGATAACCTTTTCAGCCACTGGGTACGCACATGGTGAACTTGCATACATGCAGACAAAACACTCATAAATTTTTTTTAAAAAAGGAGTGGAATGACAATGACAAACAGGACATCACGAGTGAAAATCTGGAAGTTACCGTAGTATCTGATCTTTGAAACTCAGGAAGGAAACAAGTGCTCCAAATAGATACACAAACCCCAAACAGAAAGTATGGTTGTTTTGTTTTTGTTTATTTCAAAGCAGGGTTTCCCTATGTAGCAGCTCTGGCTGTCCTGGAACTCATTTTGTAGACCAGGCTAGCCTCAAACTCAGAGGTGCGCCTGCCTCTGCGTCCTGTGCTGGGATTAAAGGCGTGCATCATCACTTCCCAGCTCGAAGGTGATGTTTTTAAGTCTCACCTTCACTCTGAAACCCCTCCATCCACATCGGCACCTCAGAACTGAGCGCCGGTCTGCTTAGCTGAGCGCTAAGGCGGTGCACACGCTGAGAGCATACCAGAGCAGTACCCTACAAAACTACACTAGATGTGGCTCTCCCTTTCTCTTGGATAGTCATCCTCATCTTGGATGACCTGAACCATCCTGGGCAGGTCTTGCCTGCACTTTCTGTCCTTAACATTCAGTTTGTCACCACACAACAGTGATGTTTTCACACACCTGTACACGGTCTCTGTGCCAGTTTGACACATTCTTGGAACTCTTGATGTTACGTCAGATATTATAAGGGCACACGTGCAGCCCCTTGTCATCATGTGCAAAGGCTTGCATATGGTAACCATCCCTCAGACTCCAAACTTCTCCCGTTTGGTGTTGTCCCACACGTTGAATGTAGTGGGCCATTGCTGTGCAACTGGAAGCTTAAGAATGTGTACAAACTTTCAGAATTCCCTGCTCAAGCAGGGCTTCATCACCATCCCTGGGGGCTGACAGCTGGCCACAGGCAGGACCGGGGGCTTCACCTGTTGCTGCAGTTGGTGGGAGAAAAGTGCTGGGATACACTGCGCCATGAAGGGGCGCCACAACAGCTAAGACCCAGGAAGGGTCAGAGGCTAGAGCTTGTACTGGACCTGCAGTTCTCCCTGCCTTGCTGATCTCGCAGGAGAGTGTGGGTGAGGTAAGCACACCCCACAAAGACTGAGGAGAGGAGGTGGAACAGAGCAGTAAGGATGGATAAGGGGGGGGTGTCTCCTCTCCACTACCTTCCAGAGCCATGGACAAAGGATGGCTTTTCACTTTGTTTCGTTTTCTAAGACAAGGTTTCTCCATATACCAGTTCTGGCTGTTCTGGAACTTGCTCTGTAGACTAGGCTGCCCTCAAATTCACAGAGATCCCCCTGCCTCTGCCTCCCGAGTAGCTTTTCACTCAGAGTTGTCTTTCAGTAGTGCTTTGTAGTCCTCAGGGCACAAGACTTGTACTTCTTTTGATTATTTTTGTGGTGCCAAGAATGCATATACTAAGAAAGCCCTGGTGTTTATGAAATTGACCATTATTGTGTTCTATTCTTTAACATTGCTATGAAATTGTTATTTCACTTGTTTATTGGGAGTGTACGTGACTTCTTGGTGCTTTGTATATTGGCCAGTCACGTGTTTTGCAACACAGGGAAAGCACCACTGTCCTTCCTGAACGCCGATTCAAACCATGCACATGGACTCATCACGGGGATGGAAGATTTGTTAAGGAATGGCACATTCCTTTGGGAAGGAAAGCTTCAAAGAGCACCCACCGTGTTCTGCCCACTCTGGTGACTGTAAAAGTGGGCTGCATGTTTCTAACAATATTGTGGTGTGGGCTAGTCTAAGTGAAAGATACCACACTTCTGTTCTGTGGAATCCTCAGGTTGGCCAAAGCCGTTGCCTCTCCTTTTTTCTTTTGCCAGTTTTGTTATGTTCATGGAGAATGGTCTCAGAAGTGCTTTGCCAACGAATGATGTTGAGCATCCTTTCAGGTGCGCACTGGCATCAGCCAGATGTGGTAGCATGCAACTGTAGCTGTAGTCACATTTGCTGGGGCTATCAGTTTATCTTCCTGTGTAGCTGTCAGTGCTGCTATGGGTATTATGACACACACGTGTGAATTAAGTTCACTAGTACCAACATTAAAAACATTTATTTTTAAATACGTGTGTATGGATACGAGTACCATTGTCCATATATTCCAGAGAAGGGCTTTGCATCCCCTGAAGCTGGAGTTACAGGTGCTTGCGACTCACCCACAAGCGCTAGGAACTGAACTTGGAGCTTCTAGAAGAGCACCTCATGTCCTTAGCTACTGACTTGTCTCTTTCCAGTTCCCTAGCATCGTTTTACCATTTTTGATGAACTGAGGGAATCTTACCTGAATTTAGTTTCTTTGCCTTTTAGGGGGTCTCAGGGAGGAGTACTAGAGATAATCCCAGGACCTCACACATGCTAGGTTAAGTGCTACACCCCCCATTTTTAATTAAAATTTAACAATACTTGAGTATTCTCAAGTATTTATAGTATTACAGTATTTACAGTTTCTGGCCTGACAACTCCTGTTCCTCACCTGCTGACTTTCAGCATCACTATGCTTGAGCATCAGATGGGTAATTTCTATTTAACCACCATCTATGACTTCTAGAGGCCCCACCATTCCATTTTTGAAGAACTTTGGTTTTACTTAATTTTTGAGTCTCATTATGTAGCCCTGACTGGCCTTGGATTTGCAGAGATCCACCTGGCCGTCTTCTAAGTGCTGGGATTAAAGGCATGCCCCACTACAACCAAATTGAAGGTTTTTGTCAACCTTTACAAGTAGGTCAGTGATTCTTTGTTTTACAGCATTCGAAGACTCAAGCTGACATTTCACTTTGTTTCCAGAAATCAGGTTTTTGCCACGTGCTCCTTTCGGCATTTAATATCATGCATCTTTCTTCTGGCCTGTACGGTTTCTGAAACCAGCCGCCATTCAAATTGGTGTGCTCTATAGGCCATGCCCATCTGCCCTCAGGCTCTATGTTATATTGGGGCCAGGGAGTGGAATGTGGTGGTTTGGATGTAACTGACTGGCCCCATACTCTCATTAGGAGTGGCACTATTAGGAGGTATGGTGGGGATGGATGGCCTTGTTGGAGGAAGTGTGTCACTGCTGAGTAGGGCTTTGAGGTTTCTTATGTTCAGGATACTACCAAGTATATCAGTCAACTTCCTTTTGCCTGCAAGATACAGCACTCTCAGCTACTCCAGAACCACATCAACCTGCATGGCACAATGCTCCCTGTTGTGATGATAATGAAGTGTAACTGAGCCACTACCCCAATTAAATGTTTTCTTAAGAGTTGCCATGGTCATGGTGTCTCTTTACAGCAAATACGGAAGTTGGTACCAGGAGTCAGGTATTGCTGTGATAGGCCTCACCATGTGTTTCTTTGGAGGAATTTGGACTTTGGGTTATGAAAGAAGTGGAATGCTTTAAGCATTCTAAATGGGGCATACTAGGAGAAACATGGAAGCAGATGTGCTAAGAGTTATTTGAACTGTCAGGGGGCTCACTCAAGAGGTTTCAGAGAATTTTAATATGTTGCCTAGAGATCATTCCTGTGATATTTTGCCCTTGTCTAAAGAGTCTGCCTGAGGCTAAACTGCAAAGTTCACAATTAATTCCATTGGCAGAAGAAATCTCCAAACAGCCTAGTATAGACTCTGTTGTGTGGATATTAATGGTAACTCTAATGAAGATTTATAATGAAAAGGAGAAAGGTAAGCAGGGAGAACCAGGAAGTGAAATGGAGCTAAATCCTGTGTTCAAGAAGATAAATAGATTAAGAAATGGAATAAAGAGAGAGGTGACTTCAGGGCAATATCCTGGAAGCTAAATTTCCAACTTCTGAAAAGGATCTAAAGAAAAGCGTAGAGCCAGGTGTGATGGGGGAACACCGTTAATCTCAGCACTGGGAAGGCAGAGGCTGGTGGATCTTTAAATTTGAGGCCAGCCTGGTCTACAGAGCAAGGACAGCCAAGCTTAGCTAGTGAAAAACAGAAAGCTGGTGAAGACGTAATTGAATGAGGAGGCCATGTTCCAGCCCCAGCAAGCAGCAGAATTTGGCATCTTTGGCCACGTAGTTCTGGCTTTAGAGTTAAGAATAGAAGAAACTGGCTATGGAATTTGCTTCCACACCTAAAGAAAGCCACCGAGGCCAAGCACATGTCAGGGGTGTCCCTGAATGAAGGCCTACTAGAGAGGCCATTGTGTGACGCTGTGAAGCTGAAGTCTGAATTGCCTTGGAGAACAAAAGACATTAGAGATGACAGTCATGGATACCTGCTGAGGAGAGCTGCTAATGGAGTGGGACCAGTCCAGAAGAAAGACGTATGTTGCAATCAACAAAGCAGAACAGAGTTTTGAGATTTGAAGAGCATTTTGACATCTGACACAGAGATGAAGAATTTGGAGTTTGCCCAACTGGTTTTTGGTCTTTTGGTCCAGTATTTCTCCATAATGTTCCTTTCCCTATGTTTTGAAATGGTAATGTATATCCTGTGCCATTAAGTGTTGAAGCATGAGATTTTTAGAGGGGATTACAGTTGAGATTGTATGAATCTCAGAAGAGACTCTGAACTTTTAAAACATTTTTGAGACTGTGATAGACTATGAGGATTTTTGAAGTTGAACTAAATGCATTTTGCACTATATTGTTACAAGCTTTTGGGTGCCAGGGAATGGAATGTGGAAGTTTGAATGTAATTAGAGCCCATAACCTTACAGGGAGTAGCACTATTAGGTGTAGCTTTGTTGGAGTGAGTACGGCATTGTTGGAGGAGGTATGTCACTGTGGGACTGGGCTTCGAGGTTTCCTATGCTCAGGATACTGCAGTTCGTGGCAATGGACTTCCTGTTGCCTGCAAGAGGTAGGACTCTCAGCTATTCTCCCAACACCATGTCTGCCTGCATGGCACAATGCTCCCCCGTCATGAAAACAAACTGAACCTCTGAAACTGGAAGCAAGTCACCCCAATTAAATGTTTTCTTTATAAGAATTCCCGTGGACATGGTGTCTCTTTGCCGCAATAGAAACCTTAACTCTGACAGATGGCTTCTGAGGCTCTTGGACATGTTGCATTAGAAGACTGTGGGATCTGGAGTCTGGGTTTCAGCTCAGCACACAGGTGCTGTGGCAGTGCTGGCGTTGGGCCAGCCTCAGGCTAGCGGCCTGGTCTGTCTCTCCTGGAAGAGCAACTTTAGGTTTACATGAGGGAAAGCAAGAGCTATGCCTGGCTGGGAAGTCATCTGGGGGACTCTCCACCCCTCTCCAACCTGAGTTTGAAACTGCTGTTTAAGACAGTAGTAAATTCCTTTTCCAGGATAGCACTGTAGCTAGCCTGGTGCCTGGTAATGCCAGCAGGCTTGGTGGCTTGTGGTGGCATGGTATGGATGTTTCATTGCTACAAGTATTTAGAAGCTTTATTCTGGGTGTTGTTTTTCAATTATGCTGTTTGAGCACTTCCTTGCATGTGCACCTGGCGCACTTAACAGCCAAATGATTCCCTCCTCTCATACTGAGTTCCGAGGGGTCATCAGGCGTGGCATGTGCCTTCAACCGCTCAGCCATCTTGACAACATTTCTTTTTGGGCAGGACCCTCACAGCCTTGAGATTCACTTCCCCATTGCTGAGCAAAGTATTAGCCACTAACCTCTGCCCAGTATGCTTCATGGCAAGGCTTTTCTCCACCAGTTCATGGAAACATGGCCTTTTCCTGGGCCTGTGTAAACTCCAGTGGCGCATTCCCTGCTCTTCCTGGCTAGTTCTTTGCCAGCTTCAGTGATCTCAGGGACAGGTGTGGCAGGAACAATTAAGGTCAAATGACCCTCTGGGTGGGCTCAACTCTGAGTTCTACAACCGAAGATTCAGTTCCCTTGCAAGCAGAGAAGCCATGGTTGTCATTCATGAGTCAGAACCTGCTGGGTCTCACTTAAGGGCACTGTCACACTGTCTGGTAACTTGTGTCATGGCCAGGTATACGCTCAGCTTGGTCAAGCAGCCCATCCAATCTTCTCCAGCTACTGAGCAGGCACCCAGCCTTCTCTGCAATCTTCATCCTGAGGGCCTGTGTTGTCTGCTGCATGTTCCAGGGTCTGATTTGTCTCCATGTCACTGATCCTACCCTTACCATGTGGGTTGTCATTCTGGCTTGCTTCCTCCATTGCCTTTCACTTTAGCCTATTTTTTCCCTACGTTTTTAGTCTGAGTCAACATGACTGGAGGTTGGGAGGTTTGAATAGTTTCAGTCCTATACTTCACTTCTATTCATATCGATAGCCAACTCTGAGCATCTGGGTAAGATTTTCTTGTTCTCTTCCTAGGCTCCTCACTCAGGCAAAGCAAACTGTACAGACCAGACAGCTCCCTGGTTGGTGGCATAACCTTTCAGTCATTGCCTGGTTGGCCAGAGGACCCAGCTTCTGGACAATTCCTGGGGCAATTGCCTCTGGTACACACTCTATATTCTCTACTTTGCTCAACAGTGAAGAGTCACACTATAACCTGTCCAGGTTATTGCAAATGGCCAATATGAGGCTCCAGATGCTTAGTAGCTCCTAGAGGGACAACAACACATATACGGTAAAGTGGCATTCCTACCTTGTGTTTCCTGATGACAGGGAAAGATAGGGGCCCTCACAAGTGCCTATCTTCACGTAAGAAGTCAGAGCACTTAAGAATATGTGAACTGAATCTGGACAGACACCAAGAGGAAATCTGAGACTTGACTAACTAGACTAGTGTCATCTCAGGACATGAAGGTACAATTTTGAGGCCAGGGTCCTAAATGGCTATTTCCTGTGAGGCTGGCATAGTGGGCTCTGCATGCCAGGTATAGGGGAACTTATTTTGAAGGACTTGGGGAGCCGTGGGGTAGCCAAGGGTGTTCTACAACCCTTCCTCCAGGTGAAAATAATGTGGGAAGACTGCTTCTGTACCCAGTGTTCTGCCATGGCATGGGATTCAGGCTGGTTCTTTTAATCTACCCACACACCACCATTACCAGTCTGACACACCCATATTGAGGACAACAGGATCCATGGACTCACTGGACCTTGGCCTATGTCCCAAGTTCATCAAGAACTCCTTACCAGTCCTCCCAGGACATGGCCCCATCCTTTTAGACACTGGTATGAGGGAAAGCTTCTGGAATGGGAAAAGGCTGTTCACCACAGCTCTGCCTAACATGGACCCTCAGTTCCCATAGTTCAGGTAGGAAGGGCACAAGTTTATTAGAAATGTCTGCTAACACAAATGGCTGGCCTGATACCCAATCACCTGTGAGGAGTGGCTAGAAAGCTCAACAAAAACGAGAAGAGGCCATTAAAAGCAACACAGACACATCTTGACCTGCCAGAGTCCATTGTTTAACGGGGCAGCAGGAACATCCCTGACATCAGTTACAAGCAAATCCTTAAAACCTAAGCCTCCTTAGGGCCTCTCTTTTCTGTGTGGATACCTGCCTGGCAAGTGTTCCTGTCAAAGGCTGTGCAAGAAGCCCTGTTCACAACAGCTCTGCTAGAAACCTAGGAAAATTTTTGGGAAAACTCTGGCTCAGGAAATTTGAAAATGAGAGCAAATGAGTCCAAAGCTGAGATTTGAGAGAAATCTTTATGCCACTCAACATGTACAAACATTCTCAACAAGGCCTCCACCATGTGCTTTAAACTGTTAATTCTTTCAAGAAGCACGGACAGGCAGTGTGGCCTCAGCATCAGCCCATGTGCTGTCTAGTGTATGATACAGGTCATGGGAGGGAGGAGGGGTCACAGGCTTTATCTTTCAAATTCTTTGGCAAAAGTATTCCTAGCCATGTAACCATGCTCTAAGATTTTACTAAGCACATTGAGAATAGTGGAACTGTAACAATCTGGGATCTCTCTTAAATGGGATATTTTTAAGTAGGTGAAGGTAAAAGTCACCTATGGGACAGACAATAAGGAAGTGCCTACTAGAGATCATGGTTGCTGGCCCATAGCCTTCTATTGTTTTAAACCTTACATTTTTATTGATGAGTGTGAGCATGCGCCATAACACATGTGGAGATCAGTGGAAAACCCTGATGTCAGGGTGGAGAGATGGCTCAGGTTAAGTGCACTGATGGCTGCTCTTCCAGAGGCCCTGAGTTCAATTCCCAGAACTCATGGTGGCTCACAACTGTTTATATGGGATTTGATTCCTTCTTATGGCAAGCCATGCAGGCACAGCACTCATAATACTTAAAATAAATAAATAAACATAAACAAACAAAACAAACCCCAACCGTTCTGTCCACAGGAATCTTGGTGATCTTAGGTTTAGTAAAGAATTCAACTAAAGGTTAAGCAAATCACAACCCCGTCAGAGTTCCCAGGGGGAGGAAATACAAGGGTGGCTTTAGGTTGCTCTGGGAGCTTTCATCGCAGTGCATTCACAGAAGTGAATGGAGTAGGCTACAACAGTGCTGTTCCCCGGAAGGCGGTTCACAGAGCTGCTCTACAGCACTGACTGCTTTCCCAAGTGCACACCTTGTTGACTTTTGAGTGGCTGTAAGGTTCTCAGTACTCTAACATGAGGGAGGTCACCCACAACTGAAGACCCTGCTCACATACTCCCTGAACAGTGGGGAAAACACCAAGATGAGTTGGGTGTCGTGCACATCATCCTGGAATGGAGGAGACTGAGAAAAAGGCTTGGGCTACACAAACTAACAGAAAGCAAACAAATGAGCAAGAGCAGGAGACTGGGAGGAAAAGAGGCACAGCGGTGTACAGCCAACTCTGCCTAATGGAACCCCTGCCTCAGCTCTTTAGAAAGACTAAAAGGAAGTGACCTGCTGGGGTGGGGTGTTTAAGGAATAATCAGAGATGCGACCCTCCTTCTGAGGGTGCTTCATTCTCTGAGCTCTTGAGAACACACAACTTACACTAAAGTCTGAGCAGCAGTCTCCAGAGTAGAGCCATGACCCAGGAGGCAGAGGTTGATAGTTAACAGTGTGTTCAAGCTGCCCAAGAGCTTTCCTTCCTTCCCCAGGCCAGACCACTCCTACCAATTTTCCATCGAGGCCTGGCCTCTTCACAAGCTTGGGGATCATACTTCCTTAGCAGAACTAAAATTACCAGTTTGTTGGGGTTCCAAGGACTGTTAGAATCTTGCTTTGGCCAGGGTGGGGAGATCAAGAAGCTACCACCAGTCCAGAGGTCAGGTACGTGCTACTGCTCACTGGGAGAAGTGAGGTGAAGGGTTCTAGAACTATTTCTAAGGGATTTCCACTTAACAGACTGAGAGGGTATTGGCTATCTGGAAATGTCATGTCACAAATTATCTGACCTCTAATAAAATGCTACTGTATAATGCCCTGAGGTTAGCACCAGTCTCAGCGCAGCCTGAGGCAGGCTGGTCTCCCACATTGGGCACATGTGCCCATCTGAATGACAGGGACTAGTGTCATTTTTTCCATTGAAGCATTCCTGTGAGGAAGTCCTATTTTTGATGCTAGCACTGTCAATCAGGCACCTGGATAGCTGGCACCAAGAGTGCTGACGAGTGTATGGTGGCATTAGTGTCTGGCTGCTGAGCACCCAGTGACACCAACACTGGCAGAGGGTTATGTCTCAGCACTCTCCCAGGCTCTGAGAGGAGAGTTCTGGGGCTCCTTGGCAAGTCCTGGATCACTCGGGTACCACCATTCACTCTGTTGGGCCCCATCCTTCCTGCTCTGTTCATCTAGGTTTGTGGCCTGCCAGATGAGGTCACCCCTTATGGCTAACCGACCCAATTTCTGATACCAAGTGGGAAGCAAGACTGACCTTGCAAAGGACACCAAACCCAGAGGATGACAGGCAGGAAGACTGGCAGTTAAGTGTGAATGCTAGGCAGGCAGTGAATAAAACCAGACACGCATTTATTTTGCATTAGATTTCACTGGTTTAAGTGTCTAAAAAAAACGAGAATAAATCTACTAGCCTCTCTCTACAGGCCCGACCCTCAGGGGCTCTACCCTGATGGAGTATGGTAACTGCTGCTGCTAGGCCTGCCAAGGCCCATGAGACTCCCCTATGGGGGCTTGGAACCACTGGCAAGTCAGAAGCCAGTCACAGTGCAGTCTTGGCAGCACCACAGACTGGGTTGATTTTCCAGATATTTCCTCTTGATGGAAAGCAAAGATAGAGCTCTGTTACGGAAGCCCTGGCTCACACTATGACAAGTGCAGAGTCAGCCACCACCCTTGCTTAGGTAGCTCAGCCTGCTGAGTCTGGGTAGCATATGAGGGAAGACTCCCTGCCTTTGGTTTGGATCATCGAGGTCTAGATACTAAGTCTCCAAAACATCCTTGCCACATGTGGACCTGAAGGAAGAGCTGATACCCAGCAGCTGGAT
>PVIU01030174.1:0-16446 GCA_004026605.1 Ondatra zibethicus | reverse complement strand
CTTTCAGAAAGCTCCCAAAAGGCCATCATGAAATGAAATGTAAATCTTCAGAACCCAATTTGTCAAATGCTCCAACACTTGGTAGGAGAGACGTGACTTCCCATCCGTGCATGCTTTCAAGTGTTGGAGGTGACTGTGTGCTCATCAGTTTTGGGCATTAGCTCCCCAGACACTAATCAGTTCAGCTCTCCAAGGGGGGAGGGCACAGCTCTGCCTTCTGTTGTGCACAGTAGGCCACCGAGGACCCAAGATCCTTCTGAGCTTGGACCTGGACACTACAGAGAGACATTAGCAACCTGGAGCAAAGTACAGAAAAGAGAATGTAAGGGTGGGAGAGGACTGTGTCCCAGCAGCTGGAACTGCTTATCCAGGAGAAGAGATGGACAGACTGACAGTGTGCTGGTTCAGGGACCCGTTTGCAACCCTGCACAACAGAAGGATTCACCTTGTTTTGCTTGAGACAAAGGCATCATTAAGAGCAGAGTGTGGGTAATATGGAAAATGGACTTGGGCTCCTTCCAATATGGGACTCCAGAATAGATTGAGAAGATCCAGTCTGCAATGATCCGACCTGAGAGAAGGAGACTTTCCCCTCCCTGGAATTACTCAAACAGGGGCAAGGTCAGTACTTGGTGAAGAGTTTGCCTAACCTAGTGAGGCCATACAGCATGAATTTGGAATTTAAATAGAGAGACTAGAGGTGAAAATTAGCTGTAGCTGGCTGAGAAGGTACCTCTTAACCAGCTGTTCCCTCTGCTTTCAATCTCTCTGCCTCTGGCCCACTCTGCCCCTCTGCTCCAGAAATATTTCCTGAATACTTTCTCATGGGACCTTCCAGATCAAGTATCACAAGATCTCAGTGAGCTGAGAGGTTACCTGGTCAGCCCTTTAATCAGACACATCAGCCCTGGTCAGCAATTGTCCAGTCACAGCTTGACTGTCTCTGGTGATAGGGACTATTGCCCTTTGGGCAGTCCGCTCTAATTGCAGAGTGCTATTAACACATCAAAGTGTACATGTTAAGATCTTAGGGCATTCGTTCCCTCCCCCTTTTTGAAACCATTGATAAGAAATTCCAAAAGACTCCAAGGGACTGCAATCATGAGCTGAAACTTTTATCACAATTTTTCTTTATTAAAAAAAGGAAAAAGCAGGGCTGCCAATGGAGCTCGGTGGGTACAGAGCTTAGCGAGCATGCATAAGGCCTTGGCTTCCATTCCCACCACTGCCGAATCTGGACATGATGGCACACACCTGTGGTCCCTGGACTCAGGAGGTGGAAGCAGGAGGATCAGAAACTAGAGTCATATTCGCCTCACAGAGAATTTGAGGCCAGCCTGGGCTACATGCAGAAAGCAAAGAAAAAAAGAAAAAAACCCCACAAACAAAACAAAATAAAAATCCCACAAAACAATAAGCAAGTAAATAAATAATTATTTTTAAAAGGCAAAAATAGCAGGTTTTTGTTTATTTAAAAGAGCAGCTTTTTAATGCTGAATCCAAATCTGCTTTCCTAGAACGTCCACCCATCACCCATCAGCTCTTGGAGCATTTGGAGTCACATCCACAGAACAAACCTACAGCTTCAAGCCAGCACTCAGGAAGTAGGTACAGGTAGATCTCTGTGAGTATGAAGCCAGCCTGGTCTCTAGAGAGAATTCCAGGCTACATATGAAGATTGTGTCTCAAACAAAACCAAACCAATATACTAAACCTACATTCTTCCCCCACGATCCCATAATACTTTGCCCACATTAGACACCCATTTCCAGCACATTCTTGTCCTCTTGCTGTCACCACCACTCTTCTCTAAGCATTTGTGGTCATCTCTGTTGAAGTCTGGTACCTGGAACTGAACAGCGGGTACCAGGTGTGATCTGAGGAGGACAAAAGAGCGCCCACAAGCTGCTCCTCTCTCCTTTTGAGGGCTAGACTCTCAGTGATACCTCACACACCCTTCACTTAGGCTGCTACATTTCGGACTTCGGGAAAGGGAATTTACCTCTAGTAAAGTTAGTTAGTTGGTAAAACTGAACAGAATCTTTTTGCATATGACTGCTTGAGCAGTTAAGAGTCCCCCCCCCCCACAGCTACCTTTACCCGCTCAGAAATTTTGTCTTGTCCCAAGAATGCTTTGTCTAATTTCAGGCAAACGTGGCCATGACCTTCTCTTCATGGACTTTTCCGGTCTCCCCAACGAAAGGGGTGAGCCGAGTGGGGAAATGATCTATGTTTCTGGACTCTGTACAGGGCTGAGCAATCTTTATTTTGTTTTGTGAGTGATACCCGAGGAGCCTTGCATTCATTTGCCTTCCATTGGTTCCACGTTTGTTGATCTGTAACTGTGGGATTCACCTTTCCTCATAACAGGTCACCCCGAGGCTAAAGAACACATCCATTCCATTTTCTGTGGGGTTTTCAAAACCACCGCCAGGTGCTCTGCAGATATGCTGTGTGGGCTGTTACCGAGCAAACTGTGATGTGACGTGGAGCACTTCTGAGCATCCAGAGGCTCCCAGGGGCTAGACTGCTTTCCTTTCAGCCTGGTTCCTGATAATATGTGCCCAGATGAGTGTCTTCAGCCCTGATAGCACAGCGACAGTCCCTCCAGTCATGGCTACCATTCTTGCATGGACATTTTAAACCTCTGCGTATTCATACACACTGCAAATACAGATCCTAAGATAGTTGTGTCCAGCACCCTATACTTAAATACTAATGATCTGTGAGATGTGGGTTCAGGGCTGCTGCTCAGCAATGAGGCCCAGACCATGAAAAAAACATGGGTCTAGGATGGCTGTCAGTCATCTTAAATTCCTTAGATTCCTGTCTTGGAAACTGCCTTATCTCTTCAAGCCTTTGAGAGGTGTGGGGAGCAACTGAAGCTTCTCACTGTGGGGAGAGGTCTTTGACTTTGTTATGGTATCTTGAGGGTGTGAGAAGAAATGCTGTCTAAATCACCCTAATTTTGAGCCTTCTACTATGAGAGGACTCAAGGGAACACCGGAAATGGAGCAACTAAAGGTTAAACCTGAAAATACAGACAAAATGGACCCAAAAGGTGGCATTAGCCAGGCTCTCAGAGGGTGAAAGATACCGCATGGTCCTTCTATTCGGCAGCTGCTGTGGAGGGTTTTTAGGGTACCCAGAGCCCCTCCTCACCACAGCTCTGCCACTCATTGGTTTTCTCTTAGTCTTGTTTCTACTCTGTCATCCTCAGAAAGAGTGCAGCACACAGGCCATAAAAGAACACAGCTCGGTCTTTATTCAGGAATCACATTTTAAAGATGCTCATAACACACTTGTTACATAGTAGGTATTTGGCAAACCATTGGATGTTCTTCATCAGTTTCCTTCTTTCTATATTAAAAAAAGCAACCTAGGGTCGGGCATGGTGGTGCACACTGCCTTTAATCCCGGCACTCGGCGGCAGAGGCAGGCAGATCTCTGTAAATTCAAGACCAGCCTGGTCTACAGAGTGAGTTCCAGGACAGCCAGGGCTACATAGAGAGACCTTGTCTCAAACAAAACAAGACAAGACAAGACAAGACAAAACAAAACAAAACAAACATAAAAAACAACCTGGGGGGCTGGAGAGATGACTCAGTGGCGAAGGGCATGTGTTATGATTGCAGAGGACTTGAGTTCAGTTCCTAGCACACTTGACCTATGATTGATAGCTGCCTGTCACTACTGCTCCAGGGGATCTGATTTGCACACACATATACAGAAAACTAAAATCCGGGGTTGGAGACATGACTCAATAGTTAAGAGCACTTGTTACTCTTGCAGAGGACCTGGGTTCAGTTCTCAGCACCCACGTGGTGGCTCACAATCATTCATAACTTCAGTTCCAGGCAGGGAATCCAATCCCTTCTTCTGACCTCCATGGGCATCATGCACACACATGTTGCACACCCATATATACAGGCAAAACATTCATACATATAAGATAAAATAAATAAATCTAAAAAAAAATAAAATCTTTAAAAAGAGGACATTTTGCTGGATGTGGTGGTGCACACCTTTATTCCAGCTCTCCAGAAACAGAGACAGGTGGATGTCTGTGAGTTCCAGGCCAGCCTGGTCTACACAGCAAGTTTCAGGCCAGCCAGGGCTACATAGTAAGACCCTGTCTCAAAAAAAAAAAAAAAAGAAAGAAAGAAAGAAAAGAAAAGAAAAAGATAAGAAATAAATCAAAATCAAATCAAACCAAAGAAAGCAACCCATCAGCAGAGCCCTTGGCCTAGAGATGTCTCTTTTCTGCAGAGCTTTCCTGCTTCCCCACCAACTTGAAGTGTGCTCACCAAAGCTAGAGCTGCTGCTGCTTTGGGGTGCCTAACCACTGCAGGACTAGAGTCCACGACAGTGATGACAGGCTCATAAACTATTGGGTCAAATTCTAGCTCTCTTTTGCATTTATTTTTGTTTTTCTTTCTTGACAGAGTCTTGGGATGGAAGAATGGTTAAGTGGTTAGCACCTCCTGCTCCTCTAGAGAACCTGAGTTAGGTTTCTAGCACCCATGTCTGGCAGCTTGAAAACACCTGTAACTCCAGCTCCCAGAGATTGGATACCCTCTTCTGGCCTCCAGGGCACCTGCATATGTATGGCTGGCACACACACACACACACACACACACAAGAAAAAAAAAAGACAGAGCCTCAGGTATTCCAGGCGTGCCTCAAGTTCACTATGTAGCTGAGGATAACCTCGATCTTCCTGATCTTCCCTTTCCTAGTCCTCCTCCCAGGTGTAAGTGGGCTGGACTACGCGCCTCTGGGGTGACTTATTTTTTAAGAGTCACTCTATGATTACTTCCCAGGTCCTCCCTGATGTTTTTGTTACTATATGCTAGTATCTTTGTTTCAAACAGAATGAAGAAAGAAGAAAGAGAGGGCCCAAAGCTATTTCCCAATCATGAAATCACTCAAAATGCACTCCTCTCCCAGCCCTTCTGTTAACTGTTCCTGTGCGTTAGACCAACCATTGCCCCCGCTCCAGTGCCAGGCACCACATTAGCGTATTAGTCCTGGCTTTGGGTCTTTGTATGCACTACCCGCCCTTGCTCCCTCTGCACATCAGCCTGCCATGGGATGGCTCATCTCCCTATTTTCTCAGGGTCACTTTGAACAAATTCTATTCCTGGCTTCTAAGGTATCAGCAGCCCTGCCCAACTGTCACACTTGATGAACAGATTTCAAGTTCAGCCCTTCAAGTCACAGAGGACAATAGGAAACCCCATGATGCTAACTAACCCTATGGGACCTCTTCCTGAATCCATCCCCCAGAGTTGTCAGGGAGTTGCCACTAGTGACAGTCCCTGAGAGAAATTGATCTCCGATGACTTCTGCTATTCCAATTCACAGAAAAGGAAACCTGCATCCCTTGAGGGAAGGAGATTGGCCCTTCTGTAAGTCAATGGAGGCAGAGGCCACAGGCTGATGCCACGTGTACTGCATTTCCAAAGGAGAAAGAATTTCAGCAGGTCAGAGGTCAAGCCTCCCCCTAGCCACCAGTCCGAGTTGGGGGCAGGGTGATGACCATGGTAGTGGTGGCATTGGAGGAGGTGGTGGCAGCAGTGGTGGTGGCCTGGTGGCAGAGGAGGAAGGAAGTATTATTTTTGCTGTTTCATTCATTAGGAGGCCCGAGGCGATGACAGGTTTCAGCTGCAGGAACTCAGAGCGCTGCGGGCAGGAGGATGGTAGAGCAGCATGATTAGCATCAGAGAGGCTTTAGGCAGGGGGCCCAGGGCAAGTAGAGCACAGCCCGGACTTGCAGGAGCTACAAGGCAGGAGGCCTCAGGCTGCTGGAGGTTTGCGCTTCCAGCCTGAGCAGGCGCCTGGCTCCAGGGGTTGCTCGGGCAGGCCTGTGCACGGGAGGCAGGTTGGGAGTGCTAACTGGATTTTTTATTTTTATATCAAGACACTGTGTTTAAAATTTTTACAAAGGACAAACTCCATGGGTTTCCGTTAGTGTTTTAAGAACTTTTCTTAAAAAAAAAAAAGAAAGAAAAGAAAAAGCCAACAACCAAAACCAAAACAAAAACGAAAACAAAAACAAAAAACCACCGCTGTTTTGAAAGAGAAATGACAGACACAAAGAGACTGTAAAGAAACTGGGGCAAATTTCTGATATCATCTCCCCAAGGGCAGAGGCAGAACCCAGATTATATATACCCAGAGGTCCAATAAGATCCGGGCCTCCACAGTACTTAGTTTACCAAACCTAGGCTCCCCTGGTCTAGCCAGGCTGATGCTGCAGTCTTCTATAGGGACACAGCCAGTGGTGCTCTGTCCTTGATGGCCCTCCAGCCCCATCCATTGCTAGCCTCTTCCTCCTTTCACCCCATAGTCTTGCTCCCATCTGTTACTGTCTTGGAGGGTCCTTTTCCTTGGTCTGGTTGTATGAACCAACACTGGGAGTCCCAGAACCAGAGAGTCCTGATCTTCAAGCCCTCCCTTCCAGAGCTGCTTAGCATTCAACAGGCTGGAAAAACATTGGTTCCATTTTTTTTTTTAAAAATCAACAAAAACAAGACCCAGAGAAAAGACCAAGTCTGGGGGAGGAAGAGCTATCCTGCTCTTTAAAGCTCCCAAGTCTGCAGTTGGTAGACGGTGCAGTTCCAAGAAGGCGAGCACCAAGGGGGTGTCCGGCTGTGGCTTCCAGGGCCCCAGGAGTGTCTAGTCGGGTTCAGGGAGCTGGCTCCAGCTGCTATTCCATGGGCCCTTGGTACCAAGGACTCATATGTGTCCCCATTTGAAGGGCCTGTTCAGGTTCACTTCTGGATTTGTGTTTTTGTACATGCGGGTGCATGTCCACATCTGTCTGTGTTTGTGCAGATGGGTCTGCTGTAGGGTGTGGGTGCGTGCGTGTACATTATATGTGTATGTGTGTGCATGTGTGTTTGTGGGTCTGGGAGGGAGGGAGCTGGGAGATGGGTTGTGCTCTGCGCTAGAGCTATACACGGGTAGTGGAGTGTGAGTGGGGCAGCCCAGTACTGTTGAACCCCGCGGCAAAGGTATTATAGGGGTGCAAGGTCTGCAGCCCAACCAGGGAGTTGGGAATCATAGTGATGGTGTTGGGGGTCATGAGTGGGATGTCATCAGGGGACCGCCGCAGGGTCAGGGTATAGTCGGGCAATGCTGTGAGGCGCAGTGTGTCGTGGGGTGGGCCAGCCTCACATTCATGGTGAGTGGGCCCCAACTGTAATGCTGCCAGCTCCTCCTCTGGAGCAGTTCCTAATTCAGGGGCACCAGTTCCCCTCTGGGGACTAGGCTGCCTCAGGGGCTCCTGGCGCCGTTTGTCCTTACGGTAATAAAGGGCAGCAAAGGCCAACACATTGAGAAACAGGAGGGAGGCCCCCACGGCAATGGTGACACTTAGTTCAGTGGAGTAGTCTCGAGGGTTCTCGACCAGGAGTGGCCCTGCATCCTGGTCCCCATTCCAGGACCCAGGGGCATTCTCATTGCTGTAGGCGGGTGAGATGGCTGGCCGCTTGGTGCTCCAGGTCTTGCCATTGGGCCTGCGAGTGATGTGGGAGCTGTGGGTGGTGTCCGGGGGCGGCACTTTGGTGGTCGTGGATGTATAGTGGAACATGTCATGCAGGTTGTACAGGTGGGGCACCAGGTGTTTCCAAAAGGCTACCTTGGTGGCTCGGTAATGATCACGAACCCTTGGTTTCAGCCCGATGTGAAGGTAGAGCTGGTCCCGGGGATTGTATTTGGACCAGGCCACTTCCTCAAAGCGGTTGGCCTTGGTGTGAATGAACTTGGTATCCTGGGGTACCGGCTTGTTGGGATCCCTGAAATACCACATTGAAACCTAGGGTCACCATGCTACCTGGAGAAAGGAAAAGGCCCAGCCTCCTTCCTCTCACACCCACGGGTCTAAAATTTCCCACCGCTCCCATGTTTTTCAGGGTCCTGTCGCCGCCCCCACTCCTTTCTTCCCCAGGGCTTGAACTAGTTCCCATGGCAGGCAGCATGAAAACCTCTCATTCTTCCCTGAGCTCATCCGCTGCCATCAGGCTATGCTAATGCTTTGTCTTCTCACACGCCATTGAGTATCTATCAGTCCTTTCAGCTTCCCAGTTTGATCAAGAGCCCTTGGAAGACTCTTTCCAAGTGTGCGTTCTTCCCCTCTCATATTGCCTTTGGCCAGCTAACCTTGACTCCCGTGATTCTACCAGTAACGCCTTCCTGTTCAGTTTGGATGCCTCAACACAATTATTGTTTGGTGGTGCTGGGTACCAGGGCCTGGGGTGTGCTAAGCAAGAACTCTACTACCTCCTTCAACAAGAAAGTCGAAGGAAGGAAAATAGTGCAGAATCGTGACAAGAAGGGGAATAAAGGTGTTACCAAGCAAGATCTAGGGACTTGCGCAGGAAGGGAGGTAATAGAAGAGGTTAGGTAGAGGAGCAAAGGGGAGGGCATGCTGGGGTCCCAAAGAAGATACCCCATTTTCTACTTACCCAGTCTTGGCAAAGTTGGTCCAATAGGTCATAACAACAGCACTGAGCATAACATCATTCTTGGAGAAGTTGCAGGGAAAAAGGTCAGTGGGACCTACCATAGGGACACCAAAAACATAGGGCACTTCATCCCCATGAGCTGCATCTGACCATGCGGGCTTCATGAGGCTCTGGCAGTGATGGTAGAAGGCGTAAAAGTAGGTCGGTGAGCCATATCGGGCATGCAGATCAGCCGTCACCACTGAAGGTTCTACCCACTGGTGGTCAGTGAAGAGCGCTACCAGGGTTTTACGGCGGGTCTCAGGGTTGTCACGATCTGCCCAGTCTGTGTACATAAACTTGATGGTCTCCCGCAAGGTGTCCTTACCCTCAGGGTAGCCATACAGATTGTCCACAAAATTGGAGACAGAGTAGTCAAAGTCAGTGCCAGAGACACCATCCTCAGGGTCTACCACCCCTTCTACAAACTTGAGACCCTCACCCTGGTTGACACCTAGCATGATATCATAGTTGAGGAACTCTCCCTGTTCCATAAGGATCTCAGGGTCATCAGGAATGACATCACCATCAATCACAGGGCCAAAAGCCACGTGGTAGCGGGCTGGCTGAATGTCCTGTTCTACCAGCTCCTTGGCGCTCTTTTGTCGAAGACAATCCACCATATCCACGGTGTCCAGCACATTACAGCCCACTTTGTCTGCCAGCAAACTGGTATACTTCACTGGTTGGTAGTTCACAGCCCAGCTAGATAGAGCAGAGCCACTTTGGATGATGGCCCTCTGGAAAAGCCCTATAGAATACAGGTGGCACTGGGTCAGAGCTGTCATGTCACATACGACCATAAAACACCTTTTATCCTTTGTCACAGAGGTCACCCTGTGCTGTGGATTGGCTAGGAAGGAGGAGATGGCAGGGCAGAACCAGAGTGGGGCTGCCGAGCTCCTTCTTTGATTCCTTTCCTGTGGATCCCTCCCCCCACCACCCTGCCACACACACACACAATTTCCCAGTCCTGGTACAGGGGTTGGTAACTTGGGGGTTAAAGGAAATGCCAGGGAGAATTAACCCCTTGGGGCCCAGAAATGGGCCTCCTTATGCTCTTTCCTCTCTTTATCACTCGTTGTCTCTCTCTCTCTTGCTTCCTGCCCAGCTGGGCCCAGTTCTGTGCCAACGCACCACCAGAGAGCTGGCACTTATACCACAAAGGGGTCTTTTTCATGAGAGATGAGAAATGCAGGCAGGAGAGAGCCCCACATTCTGGGAGTTGAGGGATGAATCCCAAGAGCAAAGGCCCTGGGGTCTGAGAATCTCCTGGCGCGTGCCCTGGCAGTGTAGATTCTGCACAGATCCTCTTTTGCTGAAGATATGGACATATCATATCTAGATTCCCTATAGCTAGAGGGACCCCATCCCCCAAATTCAAAAAGAAGATTCCTCCAGCTCTCAGAAGAAAGAACTATCTTTCTCTGGCCGCAATACTCCCAAGGGAGAATTTGACTCTCACATACTCAGGGCCAATGGAAAGATGCTTTTGCATGAGCAGAGAGAAGGAGAGAAGTATGGATTACACACACACACACACACACACACACACACACACACACACACACAGAGAGAGAGAGAGAGAGAGAGAGAGAGAGAGAGAGAGAGAGAGAGAGAGAGCCATTTTCTCAGATCTCCTCCATGATACATTTATTAGTGCTGGGGATAAAACCCAGAGCATCCCACGGGGTACGCAAGTGCTTTGTCACTGAGCCACACCTCTACCCGGAGAGAACAAATCTTTAAAGAAGCCAGGTCTCTAGAGCCACAGTCCCCCTTAAGATACACAGCACAGTGTTGTTCCAGGAAAGAGTCCCAGTCTGAAGAGGTGCCAGGCCTTCTCTTCAGACATGGGCAGCCTTACAGCCAGCCATCGCACCCTCCTCTAGAGGAAAAAAGGAGGACTCTGTTCTCTCTACTGTCACCTAGAAACAGATACTCTTTCTGGTGGTGCTGGGGATGTAACTCAGGTCTCCTTCCATTCATTCATTCATTCATTCATTCATTCATTCATTCATATTCTCTCTGTGTGTGTGTGTGTGTGTGTGAGCACGCACACGCGTGTGTGTGTGTGTGCCTTCTTTTTCTGAGACAAAGTCCTGCAGGTAGCCCAGGCTGACCTCAGACTTGTGGCAGTCCTCCTGCCTCAGTCTCCTAGTCACTGAGATTGCAGGGATGCACCACCATGCCCGATTTCCCATTCCCTCTCTTTGCAGATGCAAGCGACACTTTAGATTTCCATCAGTGTCATTTCTAGAGGGACACAGGGACAGAGCTTCTGGTGCGGTAACAACGCTTCCTCACATTCAGAGACAAGCCTTCTTCAAAAGATGGCCAGGCTTCTTGAAAGAGTACTCCCTCACGGGGTCAATCTCAACTATAAAAATGTGTTCTCGCTCACATTTTTCCTCACTTTAGAGAAGGGCACTTGTTTCAAGGACAATTTTTCTCCATAAGAAGCTCAGCTTTGCCTCTCAGAGATACATTGTTCTCTATAGTCTAGAAGGAAAGAGAACATTCCCCTGCCTAGCAAAATAGGGCTTGTGCTAGTCCTTCGGAAACTCACTGGTGGGGGACCCACATCAGAAACAGGGTAAAAATGAGTGTTCTTTAAGTGAGGTGTAGAGCCCTGGAGGGAGTCTCTGGTCTAATAGTCTGCCTCCCTCTGAGCAGCCTATGTCCCAGGCCAGAGTCTCACTTCAGACCCATCTCTCATGCTAGACCATTTCTCCTCTTGTTCAGACTTTTTTCCCAAGAAAGGTAGACAATGAGTGTTTCTTACACCTAGAAACCAATTTTCACCTTAGATTTTGACTCTGAAGTAACATGCCCTTCATACGGAAAGATTTCCTTGCCTGTAAGGAACTATTGTCCCTTCAGAGAGGCGTTCTGTTCCCACTCTCCCAAATAAGCCTCCCATGGGAGCCAAGCATCGTTCTCAGGGTGCGAATGGGGATTATTCTTTCACATGAGGAGAAGTAGCTCTTCCTGCATGAACAATTTCCTTTCCACACCCTCTCCCTCAAGGGACATGGAACTGGTGGCAGAGGCCTGGTTGATTCTCCTGGACACATCTGGGATATGAAGCCAGGCATTCTGGGGCCTGGGATACCTGGAGCTCAAGGTGTACCAGCATCAAACTCTTCTACATTGGTCCACAAGAGCTACTCACCCTCAGAATGATGAGACAGTGTGAGAAGGCTGACACAGGATGCGCCAATGCCCGAGCCAAAGACGGTGATTCGACGGGGATCTCCTCCAAAGAAGGCAATATTCTCACTCACCCAGCGGAGAGCCTGGATTTGGTCAAGGAGCCCATAGTTGCCCTTGGCAGCCTGATCCCCAGTGCTCAGGAAACCTAGATTTAACAGAAGACATGAAAAGAATGAGGGTGAAGGGATGCAGGACTTGTATGATGGCACGAATGGATTTGGGAAAGTGTCACATGGAGGAGAAGCATGCAGCCATGTAACACTTCCCACCTCACTAATGCTAACATAAACCGCTGCTTCTTTTTGCAAGGTCCAGCATCACCAATATAGGCAGGGTAAAGCCCCTGCTTCCCGCCCATGATCCAGTTTGGAAAGAGGGGCCAGAGCAATAGAAGTGGTTGTTTCCTCTAGGTGGAAGAGTCCAACTGAAGGGCCTGCAAGCGGCCAGAACTCAGCATTCTCTGCCCTGATGTAGTATCTGGGGGTGTGATCCTAACATCAGGCAAGATACGGTGGAGAAAGCAAGGACCCTGGAGCCAAACAGCCCTTGGTTAAATTCAGCATCTTAGACATGTGGCCTTCGGCAAGTTATTTAAAATCTCTGGGCTGTAGTTTCCTCTTCTGTGAAATGGGGATAAAAATACCTCAAAGGGTTGTAACGAGGATAAAATGAGCATAAGGCAAGCACATGGTAGAGCTACAGTTACATTTTCCCCTTCTTTCTCTCTCTGAAGTGAAGAGCCCACAGGCAGCAATTCCTAAGCTTGTCTTGCCCGCCCCGTGCAAATCTGTCTAGCTCCAATTCTTCCCAGGGCTTTGGTATGGCCCCCTTCCCATCACTCTCAGGGGAAGGTCCTCATTTCCCTTCCTCCAACACCTAAGCAATCAAAAACTCTAGGGGATGCAGCCCAGCGGTCTGTGTTAACAAGCTCTCCAGGTGCTGCTGATGCCTGCTAAAGTTGAGAAGCCACTGGGTCAGATCATCTTTTTCATCTGGTGGATAGACGAGGAAGTCAGTGCACTGCGTTACCACAGAAACAGGTCTTCCCGCCCACCCACTGGGATTTGCTGCTGAGGAGACTACATGTCACCATGGAGACTACCTTCCCACCCACCTGCTGGGATTTGCTGCTGTGGAGACTTGTTACCATGGAGACTACCTTCCCGCCCACCTGCTGGCTATCCCACAGAGATGTCCTATATCACCCCCCCCCAATTTAGGCTGATCCTGCTGCCTCGGTTCCTCTATCTCCTCCTTGATCCCTGGGTTCCTTGGAAGGCTCCGTCTATTTTCTCCTGCCCTAGGCTTCTGGAAGGGTCCTTTCCAGGTGGGTGTAATTGCTGTGCTCCTACACATTGGAAACCCAAACTTGGATCAGTATTCTTTGACTCCACAGTTAAAAGCCTGTTCGCAGCACCTGGAATCAGCTTGGTTCAGGGCCATGTTAGAGGAGCCCACAGCTCACAGAGAGCTGGCTGGCATTTCTGGCAGTCTGCAGGCAAAAGCTTAATTCAAATAGAGCAGAGCCAAGCAGGCAGAAACCACATCACTATCTTTCCCAGGTCTTTCTGTGCCTAGCTTCTGCAAAAAATTCATCTTACCATCTTTGAGGGTGTTATTAATTTCCTTTGGTAAAATTAAGTATGTAAGTAGTTATTTATTCCCCCCAGAGCCTTGGCACATGTCTTTCATAACCCCAGGTTCCAGATAAGAAAAGGAGAGGAGATTAGAGTAAGCTAGAGCAACAGTAAGTGGAAGAACTCTAGTTCCTTCGGGGGGGGGGGACAGCATCTCTATTGTGGGAGGTCCCATTCAGAAATGCAAGTGACTCCCGTGAATCTTAAAACCTATATTGGGCTGGGGGGGTGGCAAAAAACCCCAACCAACTAAGCAAACAAACAACAACAAAAAACCCTATGTCAGCCAACACCCATCTCAGCTACCCAAGCCTTGAGGTGTCCTAGCAAAATTTATCATGTGTCTGCCTTCTCTCCTCTCCCTCACCGGTATTCTTCTCCCCTTTTCTTTCACTTAGACAACAGCCGATTGGGCTTCAGTCTTTGTCAAGGCGTCATTCAGTGAGATATGTTAAAGTTATCTGTCCTCACTGTACATGGTTGGTTCACACTTCCATGGCACTCAGAAGGCAGAGGCAGGAGAATTTTGAGTTCAAGGCCACATGGAGTGAGTTTAAGGCCACCTGGACTACAGGGCAAAGTCCTAGGGAGAAAGGAGGGAGATGGGAGGGAGAGGGAGGAAGGGAGACAGAGATTCACACAGAGAGAGCTCTGCCTGAGTTGAGGGTTTGGCCATACCTCTGCTCCCTCAAGCCTCATGAACTTCCAGATAAGGAATAGTGAAGTATGTGGCTGGGGCCATGCCATTGATCCTTACTGCACAGAGTTCTTCTTCAAGTATCCTAGCCAACAGGCTCTGAAGGTGATGGGCTAAGAATGACTGGCCAGGAGTGCACCAAGCCTTGCAGTCTAGGAAAGAAGCCACTCATCGATTGCTTCTTAGAATTGTGGCCATTCACAGAAACTATGTGAGAATAAAGACTCCAATACCCGACTCCACAAGTTGTCAAAATAAATCTGAGTCAGCCTCCTTGAACCCAAGTTATACTGCAGTATACATAAGCTGCTTGTCAACAGAAGATGGAGGAATCTGGCAGAATGTATCAAAACTAGGTATTTGTGTCACTCCAGGATTGTCACTCACCATGCATTCAGTTTGCCTGGAAGATACCTGAGCAATGATATGGAATTAAGTTAATTTTGGAACCCCGAATAAAACTTGGCAAGCCCGTATGTTCTCAGTGTATCCACTACTTCTAGATATACCCACATCCTATATCCTGGAGGATTCCTTTTGTTTTGTTGGCCCCAAGCCCAGTGGGAGTGTCTCAAATAACAGCTACCCCTCTGGCTTGGCAGGTCAGGGGTTGGGGGAGATCTCGGGGAATTAACTTGCTGACATTCTCAAGATTCTTAGAGAAGTTTCTTCCACGGGGCTGGCTGTACTCAGTGCTCAGGAGATGCTGGTGGGAGGGCAGGCAAGTGAATGCATGTAACTGGAGTCCAAAACTGGCCACCTGCTTTTAAATATATATATTATATATATATACACACACACACTTTGGAAAACAAAACAACAGGGCCTCAGCTACACAGCAAGCTCCCCGAGCGGGGACAAACTCATGTTCTGCAGTGCGTGCCAAGAGACAAAAACATCTTGTGTGTACCCAGAAGGCAATCAGTGGCTTATTGATTATATTTGTGTTCCAGAATAGGCACTGAAGAGGATGTAGGGAGTGGTTGGGAACTCCTGAGCAGATCTCAGCCCATAACTCTTTTGAAGTGTGGAGTAATGTTATTTGTAATATTAATTGCTTAGCTCAGGGTTGCACGTCTCTGATCACCCAGATGAGAGGAGGTGGTAAAGTCAGTGTTCTTAGCCTGAGCACCGTGGCTGAGCTTCAGGGGGCACTGCGAAGTCCTCTTTTTAACTACTTGTGTGCTGAGTGTGGTGATGCATGCCTCTACTCCCAGTACTTAGATGCATGGACAGGAGGGTCTCAGGTTGCCTGGGCTACACGGTGAGACTTAGTCTTCTGTTTATTTGTTTGTTTGTTTGTTTGGTTGGGTTTTTTGCTTTTGCTTTTTTGAGACAGGGTTTCTCTGTGTACCAGCCCTGGCTGTCCTGGAACTCGCTCTGTAGACCAGGCTGGCCTCCAGCTCACAGAGATCTGCCTGCCTCTTAAAGGTGTGTGCCACCACTGTCTGGCAAGACTCAGTCTTTAAAAACAAAAATTACGTGTGTGTGTGTGTCTGTATTGTTTTGATGAAGGATCCATAGCTGTCATCATAATCTCAGAAGAGTGTAAGAAGTTCTCATTGAGAAGCTGAAAAGTAGAGTGGCTGAGGAGATGAGAGGGGACCATTCAGACCAGGACAGCACACAGAGGGCTCCAGACCAGCCACCTTTTATGCAGCCCACAGCTCCTGGCTGATCCCGTGGAGACCTTGAATCCTACCGAAATCTGGTGTTTCCTCTCTGCCTTATGTCCCAGTGGCACTCCCAACCTCTTTTCTCTCACCAGTCATTTTATTCTTTTCCTTACTTTCACCTCACTTTCTTTCTCCTCCAGTCCTTTCTTTTCTTCCATTACTTGCTGCTCTGATAACATAGCATCAGCTCATACGCTTAGTATTCTCTGCACACCCCAGGACACCTTGTAAAATGCACTCTTGTATTTAGAACTCTTGAAAGCCACTGAATCGAGTATTTTCTTTTAGTTAGAGAAAAGAAATTAGCAAATTGCTTTGGGCCATCAGTTACTGTGTGTGTATGTATGTTTGTCTGTGTGCGGTTACATTTGTGCCTTTGTTGCTCTTTCAGAACTGTGTGGCCCTGGTGTGTGAATTTACAGTCACCTCTGTGGTACAACGACACTTAGATCCCCTTTCTCATCTCAGCGGGACACAGGAGCCTTGCCATGGTGTCTGAGGCAGTCCAGGAAGACGGGGGACATGGAGGAATCACAAAATCTAAAGCCCATCAGATCATGAGGAGACCAAAGAGGTGCACTACATGTTCCATAACTAGGATCCCAGGGAGCCACTGAAGAAGACACAGTCTAAAACATTTTTCAGGCCTATCATTTCCCAGAGGTTTGGTGGTTTTTTTTGTTTGGTTTTTTTTTTTTTTTTTTTTTTTT
>PVIU01030173.1:0-16448 GCA_004026605.1 Ondatra zibethicus | reverse complement strand
TTTGTATATTTTGGAGATCAGACCTCTGTCTGATGTGGGGTTAGTGAAGATCTTTTCCCATTCTGTAGGCTGTTGTTTTGTCTTGTTGACCATGTCCTTTGCTTTACAGAAGCTTTTCAGTTTCAGGAGGTCCCATTTATTAATTGTTTCTCTCAGTGTCTGTGCTGCTGGGGTTCTATTTAGGAAGTGGTTCCCTGTGACAATGCGTTCAAGTGTACTTCCCACTTTCTCTTCTATAAGGTTCAGTGTGGCTGGCTTTATGTTGAGGTCTTTGATCCATTTGAACTTGAGTTTTGTGCATGGCGATAGATATGGATTTATTTTCATTCTTCTACATGTTGATATCCAGTTATGCCAGCACCACTTGTTAAATATGCTTTCTTTTTTCCATTTGATATTTTTTGCTTCTTTATCAAAGATCAGGTGTTTGAAGATGTGTGGATTGATATCCGGGTCTTCTATTCGGTTCCATTGGTCCTCCTATCTGTTCTTATGCCAGTACCAGGCTGTTTTCAGTACTGTAGCTCTGTGGTAGAGTTTGAAGTCAGGGATTGTGATGCCTCCAGAAGTTCTTTTATTGTACAGGATTGTTTTGGCTATGCTGGCATTGAATCTGTAGATTGCTTTTGGTCCCTTTGGTAAATTATAAACCACTATTTAAACAAAATATTTGAAAAAGTGATAAATATATAAGATAAAGTCAACAATTAAAAGTAGGGTTGGTGCCTGGGGCAAGAAGTCAGGCCAGTCAGACACGTGAAGCAGTGAAAGTAAGATATAGAGAAGGGGGAAAAAAAAAAGTAAAACACCCTGAGGCAAAAGGCAGATAAAGAAAAGCAGGTTAATTTAAGTTCAAAGAGCAAGCCAGAGAGTGTAAGCTAGGCCAAGCATTCAAAAAAAAAAAAAAATAGGGTTGGGATGCTCAGTCATAGAGTACTTGTTTAGCATCCATGAGGCCCTGGCTTCACCACCCCCCACTGGCAGCCAAAAAGGACAATTAGAAAGAAAATATCAGCGTCAGGTGGTGGTGCACGCCTTTAATCCCAGCACTAGGAAGGCAGAGGCAAGTGGATCTCTGAGTTCGAGACCAGTCTGGTCTATAGAACGAGTTCTAGGACAGTCAGGGCTACACAGAGAAACACTGTTTCAAAAGAGAGAGAGAGAGAGAGAGAGAGAGAGAGAGAGAGAGAGAGAGAGAAACGAGAACCCACCAGGGGTGCTGTGAAGATGGCTCAGTGGTTAAGAGGACTTCCTGGGACTGGAGTTCAGAGGCCAGCACCCTCCTTGAATGGCTCATAACTGCCAGGAACCCTAGCTCCAAAGGACTCGGCAGCCCCCTTTGGCCTTCATGGGCACCTGCTCACATGTGCACGCACACAAATAAAATGAATACATTTTTGGAACTGTAAACCACCACTTCTTCAGTGGTGTGCCGCTGATAAGCGTCTCACGCCCCAGCAAAAATCCTCTCGCCTCTGCTTGTGCAAACGACCTTAGTGAAACACATGGGTCACACAGGAGACAGGAGTAAGGGGGAGAGCATGGGAGGGAGGAAGGTTTCTATGGGAGAGGGAAGGGGATGGAAACAGCTAAAATTCATGGTAAGTGCGTCTGAGACCCTTCCCTTGATCACCCTGCTGGGATGGTGGCTCCCTGTTCCTTTGTTGCAAAGCATCACACACGCTTGGCTTCCTGGCTTATTCCTGTGGCTGTGATAAAATAACCCTAAACAAAACAAACAGCAAAAATAAACCAGCAACAACTCAGGGAAGAAAGGTGTTCATTTTGGCTTTCAGTTCCAGGTTACAGTTCACTACTGTGGCAAAGCCAAGGCAGGAACGCCAAACAGCTAGTTACAAACACAGCCGCGGTGGAGAGCGGAGAGAAATGGATGCACGCATGCCGCTCTGCCCCTTGTTGGCTTGTGTTCAGCTTGATTTCTTCACTCCTATATAGTCCGGGATCCCCTGCTTATGGTGCCACTCCCAGTGGGTAGGACAATCCCCCAAGACGTGTGCACAGGCCAAGCTGCTGTGGACAGTCCCTCACTGAGACTCTGGCTTGTAGCAAGTTGACAATTGAAGTTGACCACCACACTTGGGAGGGTGTGGTTATTCGCAGATGTGTTTATAAAATACCTCCATGCTGCCCTGTGTGACTGAGGTGGGTCCATATTTTGGAGCTTTAAACATTCGCTTTCTGCCTTCTGGACCAGAGGTTGTTGGTAACATTCTGTTATTCTTCTCTTTGCTTGAAACAGCTTTGTTACAGTTGAAGTTTTGTTTGTTTGTTTTTCAAGATACGGTTTCTCTGTGTAGTCTTGGCTGTCCTGGAATTCACTCTGTAGACCAGGCTGGCCTCCAACTCACAGAGATCTGCCTGCCTCTGCCTCCCAAGTGCTTGGATTAAAGGCGTGCACCCTCACTGCCCAGCTTCAGTTGAAATTTAATATGATGTGCTAGAAGCTTTTTGAGGTTGCCTCTTCATTTTGGGTGTCCTGAAACTTGACCATGAAGCACCCCATGGTAGGTTCCTTCCTATCTGTCTTTCTTCTCCCCTTGGGCACGGGATGGAGTGTTCCAGTTGGATATTGTGTCTTGGAATGAACCCAGCCTTGCACTTCAAGCATTAATGGGCCATCGTGGATCCCCTAGATATTTCTGCAAAATCAACAGTAAAACTGAGAAGGACGAACTTGGACAGAGAATGGAGACAAGCACTCAGGGAACCGAAAGTCTGAAAGTGCTGACCAGCGATTCTAAATCTGTGGCCTCTGAAACCTCAGGGGGTCCAGGTGGCCGGTCAGCCAGCAGTCACCCTCCGCTTCCCGTTGCCTTCCCTCTGTTCTCACTCACGAGCTTGCTCCACATCTTACCTCTGTTTTCAGACCTCCAGGGAACCTTCCCCACCGCACTGCAAGCAGTCACCGCCATCGGTACTCCTGGAAGAGCTGGAAGACGGTCTCCATGAGGTCCCGCTCCTCTCTGGTACCCAAACGCTGTCTTCCTTCCCACCGTCGCGGAGCAATGGGCTCTCCTTTTAGCTTAGCTGTGGTCTGCTCCTCCTGTTCTGCCTCAGCTCCATCCAGCTTTCCTGAAGGACATGGCTGCTGTATCTCCTGAGCCACAATGTGTCCCCCTCTACGCCCACATGCAAACTAACATACTCCGAACAAACCTCCCAGGCCGTGTGTGGTGGTACCCACCTGTAATCCCAGCACTCTGAGGGACTGATGCAGGAGAATGTCCTCAAGGGCATGCTCCTGCTTTGGGCATCAAAAGTCCTCTGAGGAAATCCTCAGCCCTGGGAAAACCGGGATGGTTGTCATCTTTCTTCTGTGGCCCCTGCTTCTCCTTCCCGTTGCTTCTCACTGGCTGCTCTCAATGTAGCGAGGGTAATCCTTTCACAGATGCGTTCTCCCCTCAAGCTCTTCGGTGGCAGCCTGCCTTACTCAGAGAGAGAGCTGATGCTGACAGGGTCAGTGGCCTACAGACTACGGGACCCACAGGCTCACAGGCAACGGGAAAGGGGTTCAGTCTGAGGAGACTTGACATTGACATATCTGTGGAACATTCAAGTGGCAACATCCAGAACCAAAAGGAGGATCAAGATCATATTCTGGGGGTGGGGAGAGATCTTATTGTGTGAAAAACAAGGACAGTTACCCATGGGATGAATTCTAGGAAATTCGAGGTGGGAGGGGTGGCCCAGTTGGTAGGGATCTTGCCTAGCATTCAGGAAGCTATGAACTCAGTCCCCAACACCAGAGAAACCCTGAATGGAAGTGTATATCTAAAATCCCAGCATTACACATTAGCTTCGTACTTGTTGAATCATGTCATTTTTGTGTGTTATTCTTTTATTGATTGTAATTCTGTTAAGGATATATGTGAAGCATGCAAGGGTTGTTCATGCCTCCTATTGGCCTCAGGATAGGAAAGCCGGGAACTGAGGACACCCTCCACCTTCTGAGAGCCCAGTAATCATTCACTTTTTATGGGACACAGAACTGTGACTCCACCTTAGTAAGAGTCTCTGTCCCTCACTGTCAGTCACAGTGCCTTTGCAAGGCCCAAACAGGGCTAGGAGTCTTCTTGTCTCAGAGTACAGGCTGGCTTATCCTGGGTCTGGATGCTAATTCTGGCCAAGAAAAGGGGTCAAGTTACAAAACCCTTCTGGGCAGAGGAGGACTTGGGAGAGGATGGAGCAGTTTCTTAATTTTTAAAAATTATTTCAGAATTTTATGTGTATGGCTGTTTTACCCGCATGTATGTATGTGTACCACATACATGCCTGGTGCCTAATGAAGTCAGAGGAGGGTGTTGGATCCCGTGGAACTGGAGTTACAGACAATTGTGAGCAGCCATGTGGGTTCTGGGGAATTGAACTCAGACCTTTTGTAGGAACAGGCAGTGTTCTTAAACCCTGAACCATCTCTTTGGCCCCTGACATAGTTTCCTGATGAAGGTGTCAGTCACATGGAAGGCACTGAACACACCTGCTGCCTTCTAGAGCTGTATGTCACGTTCCCATAGAACAGTGTGTCAGTGTGTGTGTCTGTATGTCTGTGGTCATGCATACATGTGTGGAGGTCAGAGGCCAACACACAGGAGTCAGTTCTCCAACCATGTGGGTCCCAGGAACTGAATTGAAATTGTGAGGTTTGGCAGTGTAAGCCCCTGAGCCTGATGGCCATCTCGCTGGACCCAAGAGCACTTGTTTGTTTGTTTGTATTTTATGTGCAGTGGTGTTTTGCTTACATGTATGTTTGCGTGAGGGCATAGGGTACCTCAGAACTGGAGTAGCAGAATTGTGAGCTGCCATGTGGTGCTGGGAATTGAACCAGGGTCCTCTGGAAGAGTAGTCAGTGCTCTTTCCTTCCTTCCTTCCTTCCTTCCTTCCTTCCTTCCTTCCTTCCTTCCTTCCTTCCTTTCTTTTTTTTTTTTCGAGACAGGGTTTCTCTGTAGCTTTTGAGCCTGTGCTGGAACTAGCTCTTGTAGACCAGGCTGGCCTCGAACTCACAGAGATCCACCTGCCTCTGCCTCCCGAGTGCTGGGATTAAAGGCATGCGTCACCACTGCCCGGCTAATTGCTACCAGTGCTCTTAATGGCGTCTTTCCAGCCCTCACCCCAAGAGCAGTTTTTGTTTTGTTTTTTGTTTTTGTTTTTAATACAGGATCTCCTGGAACTCGCTCTGTAGTAGTCCAGGCTGGCCTTGAACTCATAGAGATCCTCCTGCCTCTGGCTACCTAGTGCTGGGATTAAAGGCGTGCGCCACCACCGATGGGTGCCAAGAGCAGTTTTTAATGGATTGAAGAAGTGGGGATACTTGGTAAGGGTTTATGAATGTGAAATTAAGAGTCCCTTTGGCTCACGAGTCAGTTTGGGGGACATTGGTCCAGTTCACCACACTTCCCTCCTTTTCTCCTTCTTTACTTTTCCCTTCCTCTCCCTCCTTTCTTCCTTTCCTTCCTTTCCCCAGCTCCTCATTTAAGTAGGGTCTCATTGTGTAGCCCATATTGGTCTGGAACTTACTATGTGGTCCAGGCCAGCCTCAGATTTGTGTCAGTTCTCCTGATACAAGTGTATCACGCTCTATTTGTCTCACTCTTCCTCCCTCCCTCCCTTCTTCCCTCTCTCCCTCCCTCTCTCTCTCTTCCTCCTTCTCTTTCTCTCTCTCTCTTCCTCCTTTCTTTCCTTCTCTTTCTTTCTTTCTTTGGTTTGTTTGAGAGAAGAGTTTTTTTTTTAAGATTTATTTATTATGTATACAACATTCTGCCTCCATGTATGCCTGCACATCAGAGGAGGGCACCAGATCGCATTACAGATGGTTGTGAGCCACCATGTGGTTGCTGGGAATTGAACTCAGGACCTCTGGAAGAGCAGCCAGTGCTCTTAACCACTGAGCCATCTCTCCAGCCTGAGTTTGTTTGTTTTTTTTAAAGAAAACAAACTTTATTTTTCATTTTACTTACCAATCCCAGTTCCCACTCCCTCCCCTCACCTTATATCCTCCCACCCCCGTCCCCCAATCCCCTCCTCAGAAGGCACCTTGCTTTGGGGAAAGTCCAAGGCCCTCCCTACTGTATCTAGGCTCAGCAAAGTATCCATCCAAAGGGAGTGGGTTCCAAAGTTTTATCTGTGTAGCTGCTTCTTCTTAGCTTACGTCCAGGGAAGAATGCATGGATGATCACAATCCAATTGCAGTGAGGGGCCACACCCAGCCACTGGGGTTCCGACCTTGAAGCAGAGACCCAGCAAAGCCCACCTGTGACCAGCAGTTTATGGATAAGGGACATTGATTGACAGCAGCAGTTTATGGATAAGGGACATTGACGTGAGGGATGAATGATTTTTGCCAGAAATAAAAAATCTCCTTTTTTACTTTTGTTTTTTGAGACAGGGTCTCACTATGTAGCACAGCTTGGCCTGGAACTCACAGCCTTCCCCCTGCCTCTGCCTTCCAATTGCCGGCATTATAGACATATTCTATCCCATGTTTCGGGGGATTATAGGCATATACCTCCATATTCAGACAGGACTTGGTTTCCTCCATGAATAAACAGAGGCCAAGAGAGGACAAAGGACAACTCTATCTACAGGGCTTGTTGGTGGCAGAGCTGGGATTAGACCCTGGGTTGTCAGGGTGAGGCAATTAAGATAAACACATTCAGGGGATGCACTCTCGGCCACACAAGTACCCTCTCTTGGCCCAGCCCAGAGAAAACACTGCTCTCACCAGGAGGGGAGGGAGAGACCATTCCAGCTTTAGGTTCAGGACCAGGAGGCCGGATGGAGAGTTCCCCCATTTGGCTGCCTCTGGGAGAAACAAGGCTCTAGGGAAGGCTGAATACCTGCTTTCCCCAAGACGAGGGACCTGGCAGCCTGAAGTATCTTGAGTCATCCTGTCTGCTAAACTCGGGCTCCCTCGGCTAGGTCAGGGCCTCCTAGCTGGTTATCTTCAGCTGGTTGCTGATGGTTGCAGCATTTCTGAGTCTTGCAATGGATACTTCCCGATTCCCCTCACACAAATAGGTTAGTCTGTCTAGTTGGCTCTAGCCTTGCATAGACAGGACATGTAGGGTTCCTCTTTTTCTAGTTCCCCAGGCTGGTGCCTGCTTCATGGAAAATGGCTTGCTAAGAACTTTGCCACAGGGGAAGCTTAAGAGACAGCAATAACTTAAAAATAAATCTCCAAAGATGGCTGGTGACTCTGGGCATGTGTGTATACTTCCCGTCTCTTCAATCCCAGCATTTGAGAGGCAGAGGCAAGAGGGCCATGGATGGAAATGTCTTAGTCAGGGTTTCTATTGCTGTGATGAAACACCATGACCAAAAGCAGCTTGGGGAGGAGAGCATTTGTGTCGCTCACAGGCTTCATACAGTTCATCTTCAAAAGCAGTGAGGGCAGAACCTGGAGGTCGGAGCTGTGGTGGAGGCCATGGAGGATGCTGATTACTGGCTTGCTTCCCATGCTTTCTTCAGAGCCTGGGACCGCCAGTCCAGCGTTTTTCACGATGGCCGCTTTAAGAGAGTAGGGTTATTCTAACAGCACAGGGCTGTAAACGGGCCACCATCCTCTCTGCTTCAGACCTTGCTAGCCCTTGGCGTGATGAGTTTCTGTTAGAACTTAGATATTGGCTACTCCGGTCTGAGCCTCTGACCTCACCCTGACCTTCTGTTTCAGCTGGTGTCTGTTGGCAGCAGCCTGGAAGGGGGTGGGGTAGGGGGATGGGGGGGGTCACTGCTCTTTACAGGGGTGAAGGTAGATGTCCAGTTTCCCTCTGATACGTGGGGCCGGGAACCGCTTTATTATTGTGTGATGTTGGGCCCCCATCAGATCTTCACTGGCTCCTTGGCGGGAGCAGTAGACTCCTCTTACAGCTCTGAAAGCTGTCTGTCTGGCGAGGGAGTCCCTTTCCTGGTCCTATGGCTAGAGATAATCATTTCCATCTTTCCTTCCTTCCTTCCTTCCTTCCTTCCTTCCTTCCTTCTTCCCTCCCTCTCTTCCTTCTTTTCTCCCTCTCTCTAGGTCAGAATAGTGACCCATAGCAGATAGGTGATGGGCCCATGAGAATCAGTGAGGGAAAAAAAATCTATGGAAAAAGGCCAGGCTTGGTGGCACACACTTTTAATCCAAGTACTTGGAAGGCAGAGGGAAGTGGATCTCTATGAGTTCAAGTCCAGCCTGGTCCACATATCAAGTCCAATCAGAGCTACATCATGAGGTCCTGTCTCAAAAACAAACAAGCAAAGGTCAGTGGAAAAACTAGTCTTTAGAGGTACTGAGGACTGGCTCAGTAAGTCTGATGGGCTTGAATTCTGTGGGTTTGCATTTCTGTGAAAGGGGGCTCTGCCAGGGAGGGGCTCTACTTCCTGAGAAAGGCTACCAGCATAAGGACATCCGAACAGTCACAGTCACAGTCGTGGGTGTGACTTATCGCTGAGAGGTGAGAAGAACACACCCTGGGCCCCGGTAGGGTGGGCGTGGGGCACTGCAGTAACTGGGGCTTCCCTGCTTCAAGATTCAAAGACTTCAGCTACGAGGTTTATCTGCTCTGCTGATGTCATAGGCCCGTCTTCCCAGCTGAGATTACATGACTCAGGGGAAAATAAACGCATCAATAACTACTTATGAGTTAGGATGGCCCTGAGCTGTTGGAGGCAGCTCTCGGGGCTTCGTCAGCAAGGTGTTTGCCTTGTGAGTGTGGGGAGCTTTACACGCAGTCCCCATGGAGAAAAGCCAGACATGGGTGCTATGCCACTGTAATCCCAGCGAGGAGGCAGAGACAGGCGGATCCTCTGTGCAGGATGGGTGGGCTGACCGTGCACACAAGCAGAATCATTGGAGAGGAGGGAGCCTCAAGTGAGAAGATGCTTCTGTAAGACTCGACTGCAGGCAGCCTGTAAAGCTTTTTCTTAATTAATGAGCCCATTGTAGGTGGTGCCATCCCTGGGCAGGGGGCCCTGGATTCTATAAGAAAGCAGGCTGAGCAAGCCATGGGGAGCAAGCCAGTAAGCAGCTCCCCTCCATGGCCTCTGCAGCAGCTCCTGCCTCCAGATTCCTGCCCTTCTCTCCAATGAGGAACAGTGATGTGGAAGCATAAGAGAAACAAACCCTTTTTTCCTCGACTCAGTCACGGCGTTTATCACAGTAACAGCCACCCTGACGAAGACAGCCTAGTCGAATCGGCAGGCTGGTCAGGTTCAGTGAGAGAGATGGTCTCAAAAAGAAGAGGGATTGAAGAAGACACCGCCTTTGACCTGCAGAGGCATGCACAAATGTGAGTGTGCACTTGCACAGACATTCCCCCCCACTCACACATATTTACACACACTCATACACATATTCTCTCTCTCTCTCTCTCACACACACACACACACACACACACACACACACAGTGACTGGAGAGATGGCACAGCAGTAAGGACATTTTCTGCTCTTACAGCGTTTGGTGCCCAACACCCATGTGGGCAGCTCACTTCTGCTGTAACTCCAGCTCTAGGGACTTTGATGTCCTCTTCTAGCCTCTGAAGGCACCTGCATACACAGGTGCACACCCATAGGGCACCCACACACACATATGCAGAAAATAATAAAACTATATCTTTCCCTTTTTATTTTTTGTTCTTTTGAGACAAGGTTTCTCTGTGTAGCCCTGGCTATCTTTGTTTTTAAAGTAAAGCAAATGAGTGTGAGGCAGGAAGGCCAAGGCCTCTGAAGGTGCAGTGTGTGAATAAACAATTTAACAACAGCCTTTGGAGGGACAGACAGAGGGGCCACGCTAGTCTCTGGAGCAGTTATCTGAGAGCCCTGTCACAGATCATATGCCTCATTGCCCAATGCTTCAGAATGCACGAGATGGAAACCCAATTAAAACCGAAGTAAAAGACAGGGAGTGGTGGCACACGCCTTTAATCCCAGCACTCGGGAGGCAAAGGCAGGCAGATCTCTGTGAGTTCGAGGCCAGCCTGGTCTACAAGAGCAAGTTCCAGGACAGGCTCCGAAGCCACAGAGAAACCCTGTCTCTAAAAACCAAAACCAAACCAAGCAAAAACAAAAACAAACAAACAAACAAACAAAAAACCCCAAAACAAAACAAAAAACAAGACCGAAGTAAATAACGAAGGGGGTTTACGGGTTTACATAATGAAAAGGTCAGAGCTTGGGTGTGATGGGACCCAGGTCTGTGATCTGCGTCCCTGGTGCTGTCTGTCTTGCATCATCTCTGGGTTCTGCTTTTCTCTGGTCCCTCTCACTCTCTAGAGCACTCATCCTTAACCACAGCTAGACAGGGGTGAACACTGCGGGTTCCCTTCTGAGGGGCTCAGCACCGAGCTGACATTGAGCTCCTGCCCTCGCCTCTGCCTCCAAAGAACTTGGACCATAGACTTGCACTACAATGCCCAGTTTCTGAAGAATAAGACCCCTACCACAATTTCAAACCAGATTTGAAGCAAACCTTAATTAAATACTGGCCAGCTGGATGGGCTCTGGCCAGGTCCATCTCTGGTTTCCCAAGGTTTGCAGTGGCTTAAGAAGGAAAATCCATAATTCATTGCATTTCCCATCAGGTCCATTCAGGGGCAAGCATACATCCTGACACATTTCCTGCCTACATACCTCCCAAGTGCGTGTGAGCAAGCACACGTGGAGTAGTTGAGCCAAACAAACTTGTTTAGGGAGTGAAAACACCGGGCTTGTTATCTCCCATAAACCGTAGCCTCCAGCATTTCAGGAACTCTCTGTCCTTGGGCAAGGGACTTGCAGCTCAGGGGCATTTTTGTTTCCTGGATCTCTTAGGCACAGTAATTAGAACTTAAAATGTAACTTTGGCTCTCACAGAACCCCGGGCTTCAAGCATTCTGGGAAGCACCCTGTCAGCTGAGCTCCTGTCCCAGCTGTTCTCTAGGACTTTGCATACGGTTTCCTTTGTGGGGATAAGTCTTTCACCATTCTTCACGTAAGCTAAATTTTCTTCTCTTTGTGTGTGCGTGTGTGTGTGTGTGTGTGCGTGCGTGCTCGCGCAGGCCAGGGGTTGACAATGGACCTCTTCCTCATTTGCTTTTCATCTATTTTTTTGAGACAGGGTCTCTCACTGAACATGGAGCCCCAGGAAGCCTCCATCTTCCCAGCACTGAGAACTCAGGCTCATGACCTTACAGCGGACATTTTATGTGGTTTTAGGGATCGGAACTCACTCAGGTCCTCATGCTTGTCCGGCAAGCACTTTGCTGACCGAGCCACCTCTCCAGCCCCAGTGAATTTTTATGTTTTTGAGACACATTCCGTTCTGCATTCCTGCTGACTGCAGCCTCACCACATAGCCAGTCTGGCCTCGACCTCCTGGCAATCTTCCTCCCTCAGTCTTCCGAGCGCTGGGATCGCAAACGTGAATCACCACACCCAGCAGGTCAATGATTCTTGTCTGAGAGGAGAGAGTTGGATCCGTGCAGCCTGGGACAGGCTTTGGACTTACCCAAAGGTTTCTGAGTTAACACGTCATGGAGCGTGTTCACTGTAACCGAGCTATAGAACCAACCCTGGTGTCCCCAGAGTGTGGACATGGTTTAATCAGTACCGTCATCCTTACATGACTGGGCTATTCCAGATGGCAACATTTCTTTCCCCCAAGACAACTTTTAGTGTGTGTGTTCATGTATGTGTGTGCCTTTGTGTGTGTATGCTGACAAGTGTGCACATGCTTGCACATGCATGCAGAGGCTGGAAACTGATGCTGAGTGTCTTCTTCAGTCTCTCTCCACCTTAGTTTTCAGACAGGGCCCCTAACTGAACCCAGAACTCATTGATTCAGCTCGACAGACTGGCCAGTGAGTTCTGGCTCTCAGACTCCTCTGCTTTCCCAGCACTGGAATTGCAAGTGTATGCTGCCATGCAGGGCTTTTATCTGGGTGCCGGGAGATGTGCTCAGCTCTGCATGCTTGTCCAGTCAGCACTGTACCCACTGAGCCAACTTGTACCCTCCTCTATGCCTGGCTTATGCAATACTGGGGACTGGACTCAGGCTTTGTGCACGCTAGGCAAGCTGTCTGCCATCCGAGCTGCAGCCCCAGCCCCAACGGCAACTTCAACAACAACTTCTTCTTCTTCTTTTGGTTTTTTGAGACAGGGTTTCTCTGTAGCTCTTGGAGCCTGTCCTGGAACTAGCTCTAGACCAGGCTGACCTCGAACTCACAGAGATCCACCTGCCTCTGTTTCCTGAGTGCTGGGATTAAAGGTGTGTGCCACCACCGCCCGGCTCCAAGGACAATTTAAGAAAACATCCCAAAACACTTCTGCATTGCTGGTGGGAATGCAAGCTGGTACAACCCCTATGGATGTCAGTGTGGCGATTTCTCAGAAAATTAGGAAACAACCTTCCTCAAGACCCAGTAATACCACTTTTGGGTATATATCCAAAGGATGCTCAATCGTGCCACAAGGACATGTGCTAAACTCTGTTCATAGCAGCTTTATTTGTCATAGCCAGAAACTGGAAACAACCTAAATGCCCCTCGATCGAAGAATGGATAAAAAAAAAAGTGGTACATTTACACAATGGAGTACTACACAGCAGAAAAAAAGAACGACACCCTGAATTTTGCCGGAAAATGGATGGAACTAGAAAGCATTATTTTGAGTGAAGTAACCCAGACACAGAAAGACAATTATCACACGTACTCACTCATAGGTGGTTTTTAAACATAAGGCAAAGAAAACCAGTCTACAAACCACAATCCCAGAGAATTTAGACAACAATATGGACACTAAGAGAGACTTACATAGATCTAATCTACGTGGGAAGTAGAAAGTATAAAAAGACAAGATCTCCTGAATAAATTGGGAGCATGGGGACCTTGGGGGAGGGTTGAAGGAAGGAGGGGAGTGGCAGGGAGGGGAGCAGAGAAAAATGTAGAGCTCAATAAATGTCATGAGGAAAAAAAAACATCCCAAATCTACAAACTTGGGGTCTTTTATAAGGAATGAACTAAATGATCTCAGTTGAGGCGTGAGCAGAGGGTGGGTCGGCTAGAGTGTTCCAGAAGGCTAGCCCTTTTCTTTTCTGAAACCCCTCATGAGTCTCTGATGACCCCCTCTCCTCTTCCCTGCACTTTCCTGGCCTTCTTCACCAGCAGCAGGGAGAGAACCCCAGAGTAGACACTAGAGGAGCCCATCCAGAGACAGCTCCAGCTAGACAGCTAGAGGGCTGGGGAGACAGCCCCAGGCACTGCCAGGGAATGTGTGTACTTGGAAGGATCGTGTGCTTGGCTTTGTCAGTCTGAACTTACTCCCAGGACTCTGATAGCCTGTCATGACACAGGCGATACCAGCACCCTCATGATGATACCATCACCCTAACTTGGAAAGACTGACTGATTCCTTAAAAAATGTTGGGGTGCTGGTCAGGCTGGCCTCAAACTCACAGAAATCTACCAATCTCTGCCACTTGAGTGCTGTGGTAAAGGTGTGCGCTACCATGAATGGCTGTTATCCCTTTCTTTTAAAAAATTATGTATGTATATATGCGTATATGTATACATGCGTGTAGGGGTCTGTGTGGGTATGTGGGTCTATGTGTGTGTAGTGTGTATAGGTATGTGTGTGGTTTATGTGTGTGTAGTGGGATTAGTTGTGATCTATGTGTCTGTAAGGGTCTATGTGTGGAGCGGTCTATGTGTATATGTGAAAGCATAAGTGTGTGGAGGGGTCTATGTGTGTATGTGTACTCATACATGTATAGAGGTCAGAGGTTGATATCACAAATCTTACTTACTCTATGGCTATTTTTTTAAATAATTATTTTTATGTGTAAGGGTGTTTTGCTTGCACATAAATCTGTGCACCACATGTATGCAGTACCCATAGAGGCCAGAGGAATATATTGGATCCCTTTTTCACTGGGGTTAAGGACAATAGTGAGTTGCCATGTGGGTGCTGGGAATTGAACCCAGCTCCTTTAACTCCCGCGCCATGTCTCCAGCCTCTTCCATGACTCTTCACCTTGCTTTTTTTTTTTTTTTTTTTGAGACAGGGTCTCTCACTGAACTGGGAGCTCACCAGTATCCTAGCCTGGTTAGCTATCAAGCCCTGTCTCTATCCCTTCATCTCTGGAGTTACAGACGCGCATGCCGCCACACCCAACTTCTGCAGGCGTGCTGGAGATCTGAGCTCACGTTCTCATTTGTGTACAGAAAGCCCTTTACCCACTGAGTCATCTTCCCAGTCCTGATAATCTGTTCTTTGGCTCAGTCTCTACTGGGATTGCTGACGTTGCTCAGCAGTGCCGTCCTTCTGATGTGCATATTTCCTAGACTGTACCACCCTGGGCCTGGTTCCTTCAATTAGAAGCAAAAAGAGGCTGGGGGATTAGCTGTCTTCTAAGGGTAATGGTTCTCTTTGTTGTCCCATCATGCACAGCAGAGCTCACACTGGACCAGCTCCCCTTGACCAGCTTCTCTTTGGTCCCTGGGAACTCGTTTGTGGGTGAGTCACGGTTTCATCTGTCCATTTTTAGAAAGATGCAGTTGGGATTTTGCCTGTAGATGTGAGAGTAAAAACAGGACTTAAAGATGTGGGGAGCAAAAGAGAGTTTTGCAACCCAAACCCCAAAGGAGAAGTGTGAGCCTCTTCAGCTTCCTCCTGACAGTGGGGATCAATGTCACTCGCCACTGGGGACCAGCAGGTGGCAAGAAGAAACATGGGCTCCCTCGTGCCAGGGCAGAATGAGGGTAGTGGAGGCACCTGGGCTTCTCCCTTCTGGGTGCCAGGGTGATGGGTGAAGGCAGATGCTGGATGGGCGAAGCCTCCCACCCTCCTGTGCAACAGGGCTGCTCAGGTCTCGTCTTCCAAGCACATGGGGTCTGGATGCTGGAGGAAGCCCCTGCTTGGACCACATTGTGCTCAAAGTCCATGGTGGGTAGGCATGAGGCAAGGGAGCCAGACTTTTCACGTTCCTATTTCAAGCCAGGGTACCGTTTTTCTCCCACTCCCTCTTGTCCTCCATAGTCTTTTTCCTCCTCTTCTTCAGCCTGCTGATGAAGGAAGGCACGGCTGTGGGGCAGACGGGAAAGACTGATAGAGAAAGAGAAAAGAGCCCCGGATAGAGTGCACTGCATGCACACCTAGCCCTGGTCTGAACCCACGCCTCCCCACGGCTTCCCACATCTCCCCACGCCTCCCCACGGCTCTCCACAGCTCCCCACGGCTCTCCATGGCTCCCTACAGCTCCCCATGGCTTCCCACGGCTCCCCACTTCTCCCCACATCTCCCCATGGCTCCCTACATCTCCCTACGGCTCTCCATGGCTCCCCACTTCTCCCCACCTCTTCCCATGGCTCCCTACATCTCCCCACATCTCCCCAGGTTTCCTAACACTAAGGAACGTGCTCCCTAACCCTTGCACAGCCTCCTGCTGCAGGTGTGCTGGGTGGATGCAGGAGTGGAGGAGGGCTGTGAAGGAGGCACAAAGACAGAAGACGCAAACTCCTGGGCTCTCCAAGCCTTCTCTTCCCATCTACTTTGTGAGTCAGCCTTTAGGGTCGCCTTCTCCCTGTTCTTCAGCACATCATTGACAAGCAGCTCCTCCCAGCCCTCATTTCACACAGCTGAAGCATGATTAATAAAAACCCAGAGACAGCTATTGGGGTTCAACCTGAAGACCAGAGAATCAAAGCAGTCAGCTCTTACCTTGACCTCAGTCAGAAAATGGCCATCCTGCCTCCAGGAATCTCAGAATGAGACTGTGGCTGAGAGCTGTCTCCTCCCATTTTATATTCCTCTCTAGTTCTGGGATTAAAGGCGTGCACCACTACCGCCTGTTTCTATGGCAAACTAGTGTGGCTGCTGGGATTAAAGGTGTGTCACCGCTGCCTGGTCTGTAAGGGCGGCCAGTGTGGCTGTTCTGATCCTCAGAGAAGCTTTATTTATTAACACACAAATGAAATGCCACCACACACAGTTTTGTCTCCACTAACCCCACTGTCAACCTCAGGCTCCCAACGCTACCTGACAACCACCTGAAAAATAGACCTTCCTGTCCCAATTTCTCTCGACCCTCTCTTCGGGCCTTCTCAGCGCCAGGCCACAGCCTGAGAGAGGCAACTATGACTTTCCTTTTCTCTTTGTCGTGTGTCACTCCACGTATGACACATGAACACTCTTTTCCTGCTCAGTCAGAGGTAGAAGAGTGTCTAGGTGTGTGTACCTTATACCTTATGCACACACATTGTGTGTGTCTCAGTGTCAACATCCTAGAGGACCTGAAATAGATGTGTGTACCTTATACATCACACACACATTGTGTGTATCTCAGTGTCAGCTTCCTAGAGGACCTGAAATAGATGTGTGTACCTTATACATCACACACACATTGTGTGTATCTCAGTGTCAGCTTCCTAGAGGACCTGAAATAGATGTGTGTACCTTATACATCACACACACATTGTGT
>PVIU01030172.1:0-16449 GCA_004026605.1 Ondatra zibethicus | reverse complement strand
TTTATACAAATACATATTTTATGATTTTAAAAACATTGCTGACTTGTAAAAACACCTGCTTTTCTATTTCTCTAGTTGAATGAGTAAGTACTTATAGGCATTCTGTTACTGAGATTTAGCAATTATTTTATCATGATAGGTATGTTAAAGGGAATAGGAGATAGTTTATTCTGGTGCTATTCTGAGTGATCATAGCCCATGTCCACACCTGTGCAGGTTATTATGAGTTTAAATAGGGAACACACCTAGGGACTGTGACTCAACTTTTCAGAGAAACCCTTTGATTGCTCTCTAACCTCAAAAGGAGTCCTCAGAGATAAGGATTTTCTAGAGTTCACTGAAGATTTGGAGGAGGACTAGGGAGTGCCTGGACCTCCTCTCCAGAAGGCAAGCAGTGACATTCCCCTTTGCCCAACAAGGTCTTGCATCTACCTTCTTTCCCATACCTTATTGTTTTTTTTTTTTTTTTTTTTTTTTTGCACTGATGACTTGGGCCTTAAAATACCCACTTTGGCCCAAATGGCCCTTAGAAATTTCCATTCTGAGCAAGGGCACATGTAATATTTCACCTCTGACCAAATGGCATGGGTCATTCCACTTAGAGTTCACAAGAGTCAAGAAGTATGAGTGTAACATGAGGGGCCTGCTCAGTTTCTGTCCTCCCACCAGGTCCCACAGTCATTAGGTCCCAATGAAAATCACGCAGAGAGTCTACATTAGGTTATAAACTGATTGGCCCATTAGCTCAGGCCTCCCATTAGCTCTTGTAGCTTATTTTAACCCATTATCCCTATCTATGTTAGCCACATGGCTCAGTACCTTTCTCAGCGGGGCAGGTCACATCCTGCTTCTTCAGTGGTCCAGACAGAAATGCCGGGAGAGCTTTCCTGGTTCCCAGAATACTCCTGGTCTAATAGCCCCACCTCTACTTCCTGTCTGGTTGACCCACCTGTACATCCTGGCTAATGGCCAATCAGCGTTTATTTAAATCATGATTGACAGAATACAGACAATTCTCCGGCACCATATGAGCAAATCCTGGAATCCATGCCAATTCCTTGTGTAAAATCACCCTTTACTGTGTGGCCTCCTCAGTCCCACCCAGATCTGGGACTCCCACCCAAGCTCTTAATGAATCCTGGATTTAATGCTTGATCTCTTGCAGATTTAGCTAAAGATATGGACATCCTAAACTGGGAAGAAGAGTTAGATGGTGAGGCAGTGCTAGGACCATATGAGGTGTGGTAGTCAATTGAATTTACTCTTGGAGTTATATGGGATTTTCACACTCTGACCATATCTTCCTTGCCACATGGGCCTCAGAAACTCCTTTCTCCCCAAGGGTACTCACTCCTTCTGCCTTTGATCATGAAGACATCATATCTTCCCCTGAAGCAAAGGGAGCCCTGCATCTTTCCAGTTTGTCTTAAGGAGGCTTATATATTCATTTTGTGTGAGGGGGCCACACAATTCCTGATATTACAGGGTGGGCTTCAGACATTCTTCTTAACAAATGAGTCCCAGATTTGCCCTTCAGTCCAAGATAAGCTCTAGGCCCAATACTTATCTACAAAGAACCTCTGACAATAAAGTACCTGTCAAGGAAGGCGATTGTATTCTACTTACCTTGGACAAGGTGACTTTAGACACACCATTTCATTTCAAGGGGACTAATAAAAACTCCTCTGATCAAGAGGATACAGATCAGATCAGTGACATGAAAATTTGGTCATATGTTCACCAATTTCTCATGTATGCTTCAAATAAATACTCCCTGACCTCGACCTCCACAGAGCAATCACTTACTTCTATCTGTGGAAACCTCAGCTCTATTCCTCTAACTGAGAAGGTCTCAATATTTCCCTTCTTATCTGGGTGTTTAGGCATGCCCAGATGACCAAAAGAATGTCAGATCACACTGAGCTGGTATCCTAGGACAAAACAGTAAAAATCTGATTCTTCTACTTTTAAGATTCTCACCAGAAATGAAGTGGTCCCATCTTGTCTCCTATGCCTGTGCTGCTGATGAAAGGCTTGTGGAGGACACAGAACCAGGGATTATCAACCATCCAGTAGGAAAAAAAGCCACTATGATTGCTGGCATGCAAGTCTCAGAGTCTTAGAAAACATGGGTATTCTATAGTGTGAGGATGTTTGGATCTCAAAAGGTTTTCCTTGCACCATTGTCCAAATCCCAAGGTAAGCTGTGAGCTTCATCTTCTGCCTGAGGGATTCTGGATTTTCTGGCTTTTATATCTTCCCAAAATTTTTCTCTTTCAACAATGGTTCCTGAGGTGCTGGAGGGATTGCTCAGAGGTTAAGAGCACTGACTACTCTTCCAAAAAACCTGGGTTCAATTCCCAGCACCCACATGTCAGCACACAACTGTTTATCTGAATCTCCAGTTCCAGGGGACCTGACACCCTCACACAGAGGCACATGCAGGAAAAAACACCCATATACATAAAAAACAAAATAAAAAAAAGAAAAGGGCCTGAAACCTTCCAGGAATGGCCAAAAGTGGTCAGTTCGATGGTCTTACATCAAACCAACAATGTGTAGGCCCATGAAAAACTCCATAAACAAGGGATGCCAGTCCTCTCTGGTTAGATGTCCCATAGGTCAAGTTTAGCAATCTGAGCATAGAACCCCATGACATCTGCCTTCAGACCAGTCCATAGAAATGGAATGACTTGAACATCTCTGCCTAGATATGAACCACTGAACACAAACTAGATGAAGAACCCCAGACAGGGACAATTATCTAGGCCTCCGGAAGAAGACCTAGGCTGTTGTTGCCTTGCCTCTCAAAGAATGAACATGAACTATAAATAAGAGTTGGAAGCTCATGATCAGTGCTGGGAACATTCTCCACTGTATAATGTACCAAGGATATTCACCTTCAAAAGAAGTGTGTACTACACTTTCACACTCGGCTGAAAGGAGATTCTGTCCTTCACATTCTTTCAATGGGCCTCAGAGGTTTATTTTCTTATGTGGGACTCAGAGCTTCCATTTTTCTGTTATTATTATTGTCATTATTATTAATTTATTCCTTCTTTGTATATGGAACAGGATGTCAGAACTCTCCTAAGACTAAGGTTGCCCTCAATCCCACTTGTTTAATGGGGCCTAAAACATTTATTTTGTGTTACATGATTATTATGTATTCCCTTTCTTACCAATTTGCTCTTAATCTTTTCTCATTGAAAGGTGTGAGACCAAGGGGACATTTTACCACACTACACAAACAAGTATCAGGCATTCCTGATCTTCCCGAGAGATTTGTGGGCCAATTATCTATGTCCAAACAACAAGAGGATATCAGATATTCAGTTTCTGCAAAAGGAAATCTGGGAAATCAAGCTCTATTGAAAGGGCTCTCAAAATGACCCCCATATGCTCGGGATGTCTGAGACCTCCACCCTCTGCTCTTTGCCACTTTAGTCCACCCTAATGACTAAAGAACCATCAAGCTGGAGATAGAGACAGAGACCCACATTCACATCAGAGCAATGGACTGAGCTCCCAAGGTCCAGTCAAAGAGCAGAAGGTGGGAGAAGATGAGCAAGGAAATCGGACCGGGAGAGGCTGGTCCACCAACCGAGACAGTGTGTCTGATCTAATGGGAGCTCACCAAATCCAGCTGGACCAGGACTGAATGAGCATATGATCAAACCAGAATCTCTGAATGTGGTTGTCAATGGGGGCTGACTGAGAAGCCAATGATAATGGCACTGGGACCTATCTCTTCTGCATGTATTAGCTTTTTAGGAATCTAGTCTATATGGATGCACACCTTCCTAGGCCGAGATGGAGGGGGAGGGCCTTGGGCTCTGCCCCCTCTTAAGGAAGCAGGGGGAGGGAGGAGGGTTACTGGGGGAGTGGGAGGGGACTGGGAGAAGGGGAGGAAGTGTATATTTTTTGAATGAAAAATAAAAGAATATTTAAAAAAAGAAAAAAGAACCATCAAGCTTCCCTTCTTTGCATTTTGACCTCACACATTCCCCTATTAACTAAGATTGCTTTTAGAGCTGATCCCACTGACCAAGATAGCCATACAAACACATATGCAACCAATAAGCTCTTACAACTTTCTCCTTTTAGAACATAGAACAGAGAGATAGAAGGAGGAAATCAAGTCATCTGCCTCAAAAGTTGGTTATCAAAAATGCAGTTTCTTTCATTCACAGATATGTACAGTTGAATATAACCTTGAGGAAACATCAATGATTGTATAACCATTTATTCTTTTGGAAGGTTGTTATGAGATTTGCCTTAGACTCTTCAAGATTTCACACAGGGTATGTATGTTTACATTGGGAAAAAGAGTTAGATGCTAGTAAGACAGAGCCAGGAGCATTTCTTGTTACCCAAGATAGACTGGGACCTTCCCCTACTGACCCTGGTTGAACTGCATATTCCTATTTGACCAAATACATCTTGGGGCCTCCTCCCTGTGAACAAGGATGTTCAGGATTTCTCCTTTGCTGAAGATGGTCTCATAACTTCCCATTCTGAGAAAAGGTTCTCAGAACTCCCGTGGTTCCAGAAGACCTTACACTTTCCTAGCTTAGGGAAGTTGTCATGAGAACTTTCCTGGGCCAGACTGTTCTTTGGTCCTTCCCTCCATTAGCAATGTGGCCTTAGATGTTATCTACCTGTACAAAGGGGAGTAGCAACCAGTGTCTTTAACCCTAAGAATCCCAAGTAGTCCTCTTATTCCCAAGGTGACATTAGAGATGTTCTTTTGAATAATACTGCATCATGTCTTGTCATTTATTTCACCAATCCTCAAGCATCCCTCCTGTTTTGAAAGCACCTCCAATATGTGCTACTTTAAATAAGAGAGCTTTGAACCTTTCACCTTTGACATTGGTGGCTAAGGAAAGGAATTGCTTCACTCTGGTTTGAGGGCCCAGGTCGAAAGTGTAGAATTTGAGACAGGATCTTAAGCTATGTACTTCAATCTAATCAATAGAAGTCAACTTGTCCAACCATTGCTGCCTATGTATGAACTATGAAGACAACCTGAAAGAAGAGGCAACATTGCCAGGGACAGCCATGCAGGCCCATTGAAGAAGGCTCTGGTTGCTCCCAAACTATACAAGACTCAACAGATGATGTGGAAACTCTAAAGAATAGCTGGAAGTTGAAGTGCAGTGATAGGACCTTCCTTCACTGAATGAGGTAGCAGTGACATTCACCTGCAACAGAATGGTGCATGGCACTTACCCCCTCTGCCCAAGGGGTTTTCAACTCACACCCTTAGCCAACCAGGTCTCAAAATTTTCCCTTTTACACAAAGGCCCCAGTGTTTCTCTTCTTCACAAGTTACCTCACTCTTACATCACTGAAGAGAATATCAGACCTTCTTCCTAGGACAGAACCTTCTCTAGATCTTCCCCATTTGCCCAAGTTGGTTTTAAGTACTCATTTTGTGGAAAATACCCTCAAATTTTCTTCTTTTGCTAGTTTGATCCAAGTCTTTTCCAAAAGATTTAAAGAGTCCTCAGACCATGTATTTCTTACACCACTCCCGCTTTATAAGTGGGAATCAGATCTGCCTACATTTACTCCAGTGTAAAGCAGAGGGGGTCTATGATTAACCCCCTTTAACCAAAAAGACTACAGAGATCTAATTATTTGCCCAAGGATGTCTGGCCTATCCCACAATGATGAATAAGACCTCAGAATTGGCTCCTGTGGCCAATCGGGTATCATTTCTTCATTCTATATTCAGATCTAGCCTCTGACACTGGGAGGCCCTAGAGTATCCCCTTCCTTTCATGGGCAACATTCACTGGAGCCTTGGACTCATCTTACCTTTATGCCAATCCCTAAAACCAAGTTTGCTAGGAAAACACTTGCAACCAATGGGACCTCTGAAGATACTAGGTTTAGATCAGAGGTCAAAATATAGAAAGCTAAAACTAATAGTCATGTCATCTGCTCAGAAGTTAGTTGTCCTGAATGCAATGTTCACATCTTTCATTGATGGATAAACACAAAACAATACAACCTTTAGAAAGCATAAGGTCCACACAACCACTCAACATCTTGGAAGAGTATTGTATTGCTTCTTGCATTCTTCTCAACAGGTGATGTAGTATATAGATAATGGGAGCCAGGCAGAACAGTTGGAAGCAAATGATGCAGAACCAAACCATCATCCCATCACCCAAGGTAAGCTAGGCCTTCCCTTCCGCACAATGGGGTGAGTGGATCTTGCTATTCGGTTAAACAGGACCTGGCACTTTCGATCTAATCAATGCATTTCAGAATGACCTCAGAAGCTTCACCTCTGAATAGAGGCTCCCCAAAATGTTCCTATTCTCCAGGCATCTCATGCCATGCCCTTTGGATGATGGGTTATCAGAACTTCCCATGGATTAAAGTAGTCATCAGGCCTTTCTGCTATTACAAACAACAGCGAAGGACATCCCTCTCCATTCAAGGAGAGTCAAAAGAATGACTGGTTTTTACTAAATTCATCTCAAAATTTCCATTTTGCTCAAGGGGACAAGTATCAAAGGTTCCTCAGAGAACCATCCATGTGCTCATGTACCTCAGAATTATCCCAGTAATGGAGGACCTTAGATATTTCCCCTCTAACCATGACCACTAGGAAAATACATGTGTGACCCAAGGGACTTCACCAAGTTCTGCTTTGAGTTCACAAAACCTAAGGCTTAGGTCATCTTTCCTTCATTATAGTCACCAGAATGAAAAGGCCTCATCCCTCATGCACACACCAGTGTCGCTGATGATAAACTTCAAGAGGACTTAGAACCTGAGACTGCCAATCATGACTGATGGATGATGCTCAGGTTGCTGCCAGGCCTGACACAGTATGCCTGAAGATGTGAATCTTCTAAACTGTGATGAAGTCCTTCCTCCACTGCACAAGGTAGACTGGGACACTCTTTTTCCACTAAGTGGTTTGTGACTTTGCTACTCTCTCTAAGTCTACTGAAGTTGTTCACTCTTAAATACCATCAATTTCTGTCCATTCGACCTCAAATGCACACTCTGTAATCAAGAGGGCCTGATATCTAACCTGCATGATCGAGGGGGCTAAACAGCATATCTTCCTGTCAAAGGCCCCATGACTTTCCAATTCCAGTCAAAAAGGCCTTCAAAAGTAACTCTCTCTTATGAAGAATTAAGTATTTCCCTTTTTGTTGAAGGAGGACTCAGACCTTCCACTTCTACTTAAATATGTTTTATCTCCACTACATCGCCTGAGAGGGACTACATTATGCTCCTTATGTTCAAGGGCCCTCAAATTCCTGCCCTCTGGTCCATATGTCTGAAAATGTCTTTCCTTCACAGAGGGGATTCAGAGCCTCTCACTCTGCCTATCATAGACTCCAACACTCCACATCTATTTGTAATTACTTGGTTTTCCCCTTCTATATGGGGGAAAAATAAAAGTTTCTCCTAAAGACCAAGGTGACCTGAATTATATCCTCTTTTGCCCAAAGGGGACTAAGGGCTACCATCTCTTCTATTAGACACATAGATCTTTTTCTATTGACTATGTATGTCTTCTGTATTCCCAAATGTCTAGGAATGCTTCTAAATTTCTTCCTGCTATGTATAATCTAAGACATTACTCCTCTGAGCAAAGGAGCCTTAGGCTCATCTTACCTCACCAACTGCTTCATAGACTGAGGTTAACCATCAAACCAGTTGGAAAATGTGCAATGATTACTGCCAGGCTTTCCACTCAGCCCAAATATAGTATGGATATTCTAAATACTGAAAGAGACTTGGAAGCTGATCAAGCAGTACTGGACCTTCCTCTGTTCCACAAGGTTTTTACTTTTTGTTCAATGTGATATTGCCCTTCCTATTTCATTGAACATTGCCATAAACTTTACACCTCTGACAAATATGTGTAGACTTTTACTTTTGAACAAAATGTCTCTGAAATACAAGTTATGACCTAGGGTGCATCAACATTTCTCCTCAATCCCATGGAGTCTGCAACATTACTTCTTTGATGAAGGGCATAATAATCTTTCCATTTCTGTCTGTCAACAAGTGTCTCAATCTTACAAGTGAGACTGAGACATCCACATCAATAAAGAGTGCTTCTGACCTGTGTGATTAAGGAAAGTCTACAGTTGATTTCTTACCTACAACTTATAATTTGCGAGGCCTGGAAAGTACTTGCCTGACTAAAGAGATCTCAGTGCACTCTGAACTGAGGTACTTAAACACAAGAACAGCAAGATGAGGGTAACTGAGACTACTTTCTTCAATCTGGTTTATTAGACAGAGAATTCCTGTCATACATGAAGAGGAATGTGTGGATGGACCTTTACTAGATGAAGACACTGAGCCAGAGACTACTCTCATGCAGTCTCTTAGAAGATTTCTATGACTGCTGACATGCCTGACATGAACATTCAGAAGATGTGTATTCTAGGTTGTGATTTCAAGTTTGGTGATGATGAAGAAGTGAGTGCCTGGGACTTCCTCTCTTTCTCAGGATACCATTCAACCTTGAGATTCTGCCCAATAGAGCCACAGACATACTACCAAGAGAGGCTGAAAGTATTCCATCCACTCCTGGGGAGCTCCTCTCTCCTCCTTTTAAGTTAGAGGGTCTTGGACCTTTCAACTGCTCCCAAAGTGGAGAACCTGGATATGCCCCACCTATCCCAAGAATTCTGAGAGTATTCTCTCTCTTGCTGAAGTGACTTTCCAATTATCTCCTCTACCAAGTATACACCAACTCTTTGTTTTCTGACCAAAATGTTCTCAGCCTTGCTTGTTCTAATAGAGAGGTACAGTCAACCATCATGCAAAGGGTTCTCAGATCTTCTGACTATGACCCTGTGGGAGCGACTTACTAGGTCCATGTAATTGGGTTTTAGATCATTCCATTGGGAGTAAAGGAGGTCCAGTCTACTGACTCTGATTTACCAGTGGGCCTCAGATCATCTCACACAGCCAAGGTTTCCTTCAGATATGCCCTTCTGCCCAGTGAGTGCCTCATATTGTTGTCTTCTGATTCAGGGGCCTCCCACACCCAAACATGAGGTCAAAGAATATTTTTTTATTCTTCACTGATGACTTCTTCAGAACACCCAGGCTTAAAGTATGAGGACCAAAGTATAAAAAGTAAAGTCTAGAACTGATGCCCACTACCTCAAGGCAGAAAACAATATAATGTGGTGCTCATCATTTAAACCTAGATCTGAGCAGATGAGCATACGCCTGAGAAGGAGAACATACTTAGGACTCTCATGCAGGCTATTGGATGACCACTCAGACTGCTGCCTCACCTACCACACACTCACTACAGTGGACAGATGTTCAAGTCTCAGATGAAGAGCTGGAAGCTAATAAGGCAGTTCCTGGAATGTGTTCCACTGTGTGAGGTGGGCTGAGGCCTTGATCTCATGTCAAGCAGTGGGTATGCTGATTAGCTTTACCCAATCCAACATATTAGTCTATATCTACAATAGCCCCCAGATTTCCACACTCCTCACAAGACGCCCTCAAACATTTCCCCTCTGACCCTGGGGTCCATGTATTTTCTCCACCACTCTTGCTTCTCCACCCTTTTACCCCATGCACCTTGGTAAGCCTCCAATATCTCACTTCTGCCCATGGATTCCTATGAGCACATTTCTGACTTATGTTGGGGGCTCTTCAATAGTGCTCCCATTCACCAAGGGTGTCTCCACATACTCTTTCCCTTTAATTGAGTATTCAAACTCCACATCTGGCCAAGAGAACTTCAGATCTTCCTTGTCTCTTATGTAATTTGTCTATACTAACAGTCTTATCCAAAGGCCTCTAGCTTTTCCTTCTGTTCAAGCAGGTGTCTGACATTTCCACTCTGCTCAAAGACTCATCTCATGTACGTGAGTTGGACAGAAGTCTTGGGCACACTTCTCCTAATCAATGTAATATCTCTCCCTTCAGGCTGGAGGTTTTCGAGCTCAAGAGTAGCAAGGAGAGGCTGGGAAACAGCCATCAGTCTTCAGGACATTCATCAGAACTTCAGAAATGGAATGGTTCCATCTTTAGTGCCCTGAACTGGATGGCTGAACAGTAAGTAACCTGTGAGGCTGAAAAAGAAGCAGACCCAAGCCATGCTCTTAGAACAATGTTCAAATAACTGCATATCCTCCTGAAGATGCCACAGATGATATGGTTACTTTGTTGTTGTTGTTGTTTTGATTGTTGTTCACTTCTTGGTGTTATTGTTGTCTTTTAAGTTTAGAGGAGGACATATTGATATTTTCTTGGTATGTTAACCATCTACTGGCATTAAAATCCAGCAACCAATTGCTTAAATGCTTCACATGTTTAACTTTATTTGGAAAGCACAATGTATGCATATCTTCTAACTTTTTGTTTCAAAGACATACCATTACGTAATTCTACTTTACAAATGCAATCCTTTTAACCAATATTCCCAAGAATACTTTATGTGCAAAACTATTTCCTGTGTGGTGTTAATTTTTCCACCTGATGCTAGATTAATTTTATGCAATTTGGAAACATTCTTTTTTACTTATGTGTCTTAAAAATATGTACCTTAGCAAGATTATCCTTTACTGTACAGCTAATATTCACTTAGAAGTGTGTACATACCATGCTTGTCTTTCTGGGTCAGGATTACCTCACTCAAGATGATTTTTTTTCTTGTCCCATCCATTTGCCTAAAAATGTTGTGATGCTGTTGTTTTTAAATACTGAATAATACTCCATGGTGTATTTTGTTTTTGAGTTAGGTAGTAAGAACTTTGTCACTACCTATTATCATTGCAATATCTCTTGTGGTTCATTGATCATTTTATTTTGCCTAAATTTCCCCTTTGTTTATAAAACTTTGTATTTTAAACATCTTAGAGCTGAGGGTGTGCAATGAAATAGCAGCAGCAGAATAAAAACCTTCAACAGTATTACTGTCTAGTGGGTTAGAAATATCAGTTAGCACATAGTAGTAAATGAATTAAGACCAAAGTCTGAGGAAGATATCAAGGGTGTAATTCCTGAAAAGAGTCAGAAACTAAAGAAAGTCCAGTTACTAATCATATCTTTGTGCATCAAATGGACATTGTGTGTTTTTTGTATGTGTTTAGAAGACTTTTCCTCATTCTTTGTGTGTCAAATGAGAGTAGTAAATCATGCTCAGTGTGAGTCGGAGTAGAGCACTATATTTTTGTGTTTAGTTTATCATTATAACTATATGTTTGTACATCTATCTACCATGTATACATGCATATATGTATATATGTGGCTAGCTAGGTATGCAATGATGCATCCATCCATCCATCTATCCATCCTTCCATTGATGTATTTATCTATCTTTCTATGTATCCATCTAGTTCTTGAACAGTGCATAACATATATATGGAAATCAGAATTGCATGTTTTACTGTCTTCTCATCTTCCTACCATGCATGTCTTGGGATTGGAACATTAGTTATCTGGCATTTCTTTTACGATGCACATCTTGAGGAAGGAGCATAGGTAACTTGGCATAGCTGCCCTTACCACTTACTTATTTAACCAGTCCCAATGCTGTGTTGTAAATCTTTCTTAAAGGATTATATAAACTCTTATTACCAGGTATACATTATATCATCACTATTATTCCAGCTACCCAGTAAATGTGACCTCTTAATTTGTATGTGATTTGTCTCACCCAGTGTCCATGAAAGTCAACTAGTTCAGGAATAAACTGTGGGGCCCTAGGAATCCTTCTGCCAAAGAAAACAACTTAATTTTTTCTTTTAAAGTTTAAAATAGATTCTTTTCTAATATAAAACATCCTAATTACAGTTTCCCCCCCTTCATTCCTCCCAGTTTTTCCTCCAACTTCTCTCCCCTTGGGTTCCACTCCGTTTCTGTCTCCTATTTGAAAAGAATAGGTGTCCAAGAGTTAAAAACAAAAGAACAAAATAAACTACAATAAGAAAAAAACAAAAATTATCACGAGGCTGCAGAGTATGGGACAATATTACACAGGCCGCATATTTTTGCATTGTATTGGCAGCCAGGATCTCAAGCCACAATAGCGGCTGGGGTGCTAAAAGCACTTTCAGACTGACTGTCTCCTGAGGTCAGGATATGCTGATGTTGTTGGGCTCCTTCTTTGTAATTATGAGGACTGCCTTGTTAATTCCAAGCTGTGGATGTGACTTTAGTCACATGAACCCTGAGACTGCCTTCTGATTTTGCTGTTTGAACTGTGTCTCAATTATTCCCGCACCTCCACGCTGCTCCAGAAGGTTAGTTTATGTTGGAGTTGGACCCCGACATAGTGATGCCTGCAATGTGGGACTGACAGCTGAACCCCGAGAAACGCTGGAGAAGTGTCCAGAAGTGCAGAGGAGAAAGTGAGGAATCCGTGAGGGAGAACTGCAACACAGGTCAATATGTGAATAATGAGCACTAAAGAATAGAATTTAAGGGAGCATAGGATAAAGTGGGACAGTAATATCGGGAGTAAAATTTGTAAATATAGAAATATGGGGCAAGGAAAAAGCAATCAAATGTCTATACAGTTGATTGGAGATATATTAAAGAAGAGAAGAGAGAATACAGCAGCATCAGATATAGGAATATTTAGAATTTATAGAGGAGATATGCCCTCGGTTTTCCGAGTGCAGGACCTTAGATGTTGGTGCATGGAAAGAAGTAGGGATAAAGATTTACCAATGTTATTTCAATTATGGACCAGAAAGCATCCCTAGAGATACACCTTATTTCTGGATGCTAATACAGGAAGGTTGAACTTAAATCCTGACCAGCAGGAGATAGTTCCATCCACGCCACCTGAGGAGTTGCTAGATACTCTTTCAGAACAGAGCAGTTACAATAGGTTAGAGACTAATGATTTAGACTATAAAAGGGAATCTTCATCTCCCTCACTAGCAACCAGCAATGCTGAGAGACAGGAACAGAATAATAAGGTTCAGAAGGAATTAAAAGGCTTGAGAAGGATGATAGCTAGCACACGCTATCACACGCTAAACACGCTAGCACAGACTAGAAACTATGCAGATCTAGGACTCTTGTCAGAAGAGTAATTCTCTTCCTACCATAATAGCTGGTTTGGACCCACCTACAGTACAGAGCACTCCAAAAGTGAAGCAGATGCATAAAAATAGTAGTGAATCTCCTCTACAAGCTTGTGTTAGAGAAACCACTAGCAGAGGGTAAAAACTGCAAGGGTTTCATTCTTTCCCGTAATAGGGCAAAAAGATGTGCAAGGAAACTTGCTTAGGATACATACTCCTATATCATTTAAGTTACTCAAAGAATTAAAAACTGCTTGTGCTCAGTACAGCCACATGGCTCCTTTTATACAGTTGCTGTTAGAAAATATAGCTGTAGAAGCTTTGTCACAAGCAGATTAGAAGCAGATAGCCAAGGCTTGCCTGTCAGGAGGAGACAATCTATTGTGGAAAACTGAACTTTCAAAACAATGTCAGGCCACAGCTGAGAGAAACAGAGCTCAGCAGATTCCTATTTCATATGACATGCTTGCAGGTGAGGAACCTTATTCAGGAAGAGATCAGCAGTTAGAATTGGATGTAGCTGTGTATGCCAAAAATAATGCAGTGGCCAAGAAGGCCTGGATTAGACTTCCATCGTCAAAAGAACAGATTGAGGAGTTATCTAGTATAAAACAGGGACCAGATGAGTTAGCTCAGGACTTTGTTTCCAGACTAACACAGGCATCTAATAGGCTGATTGGAGACATAGAAGCAGGGCAGTTAATAATTAAACAGCTAGACTTTGAGAACACTAATGCCGTATGTAAGGTGGCTCTAAGACCTTTTAAAAAGAAGGGTAACATTGCAGATTATATCCAAATTTGCTCGGATATTGGCCATTCATATACACAGGGAATGGCCATAGCTGCTGCCTTGCAGGGAAAGGCAATTAACGATACCATATCCCAGCAGAGAGACCTAGGCTCAGGGAGAATGCAAACTACAGGAATAGCTGGAGGTTGTTTTGGATGTGATCTTATGGGGCATCAGGTCAGACGATGTCCTGATAGGAGATTAAGCCCAAGGACAAGAAGAGAACCAGAATTATGTAGGAGATGCAGGAGAGGAAAGCATTGGACTAGTGAGTGCAGATCAAAAAGAGACGATCTAGGAAATCCCCTTTCAGAATACAGATGCAGGGTTCAGCCTCAGGCCCTGAGACAAAATTATGGGGCAATCCAGCAATCTGTTCCCCCACAAGGAAATCTATACAGGACCTCTTCAGAGTAATCCCAAGAAGCACAGGGCTTGACCCCAGCTCTTCCATATACATGGTTCTGACACCTAAAGTGGGGATGCAAGCTCTCCACATGGGGTTCTATGGGCCTTTACCAAAAGGCACTGTAGGATTATTGTTAGGGAGATGTAGAGCAACTATGGAAGGGATCATTGTCGTTCCTGGAGTCATTGATGCTGATTTTGAGGGAGATATCAAGGTGATGACTCAGTCACTCACTAAGTGGAGTTTCTGTAGTAAAAGCAGGTCAGTAGCTTGCACAATTAATTTTGCTTCCTGCTGTGCAAACCAATAATCAAAGCAAGAAAGAAAAGAAAGGAAAGTATGGATTTGGTTCATCTGACACATATTGTATACAGGGACCAGAACTCACTTTATTTATAAATGGAAAAAGATTTTCTGGTCTTCTAGATACTGGTGCTGATATTTCAGTTGTACCTGCCAACCAGTGGCCTTCTAAGTGGTCCAAAATGGAGACTATTACACAGCTACAAGGAATTGGTCAGACTAGAAATCCTGAGCAAAGTAGTAATCAACTGCATTGGAAAGATGGAGAAGGCCACGAAGGAACTTTCCAGCCATATATTATTCCTTATTTACCTGTAAAATTTATGGAGCCAAGATATTATGTCCAGAATGGGGGTATATTTATATTCCCACAGCACAGCTGTTACTAATCACATATTTTAACAAAGATTATTACCTAATCAAGGTCTAGGCAAGAATAATAAGGGCAAGATGGATCCTATCATACCAGATGGTAGACCTCCTAGGGCTGGATTAGGGTATTTTTAGGAGAGGTCACTGAAAACTGAAAAACCTGCACTCCATGCAGACCCAATAGTATGGAAGAGTAGTGAGTCTATATGGGTAAATCAGTGGCCTCTAACACAAGAAAAATTACAAGCTACCCAGCAGTTAGTGCAGGAACAGCTGGAAAAATGGGCACATTACACCATCGAATTCTCCAATTTTCGTTATTAAAAAGAAATCAGGAAAGTGGAGATTGATTCACTATTTAAGGGAGGTTAATGCAACCATGCAGCCAATGGGAGAGTTACAGACAGGGCTGCCTTCTCCCACAGTGATACCAAAGGGCACCAACAAAATTAATTTAGACCTAAAAGATTGTTTTTATACCATCCCTTTGGCACCACAAGATTGAAAAACATTTGCTTTTAGTATCCCCTCAGTTAACTTCAGAGAGCCAATGAAGAGATATCAATGGAATCTCTTACCTCAGGGAATGCCAAACAGTGCCACCTTATGCCAGAAGTTCATAGCTCAGGCTATACAAAGGGATAGAGATCAATATCCACAGGTTTATATTTTCCATTATATGGATTATATCCTGCTTGCTCATAGAGATGAGAAGATTTTACTAGAGACATATAGATTATTATAACAGAGCATAATCCAGGCAGGGCTAATTGTTGCTCCTGAGAAAGTACAGGGGCACCCACCTTTTCAATATTTAGGTCATATGTTATACTCCAAAGAAATTAAGCCTCAGAAAATAGAATTTAGGGAGGATGAATTAAATACTCTAAATGACTTTCAAAGTTTGTTATGAAATATCCAATGGCTGAGGCCTTATCTAAGGTTTTCTACAGGAGACCTCGAGCATCTAAGTAAAATCCTTAAAGTGATCCAAATTCTAGCAGGCAGCTTTCTGAAACTGCCAAACTGATTCTCTCACAGAGAGAGCAGGCTATACAAGAACAGCAGGTACATTATATTGATTACTGCCAAACATGGCAGGTATGTATTTTACCTACAAAACTAGCTCCTACAGCAGTTTTATGGCAAAAAGGGCCACTTTTATGGCTGCATCTTCCTCTATCACCAGTTATAGTATTAAATCCTTATCTTGAAGCAGTAGGATAGACTCTAGGAAACATTTTGACAAGGAACCAGCTATAATCAATGTTCCTTACACTAAGCAACAAATTGAATGGTTATTCCAAAATAGTGATTCTTGAGCAATTGTGTTTGCTCAATTTCAAGTCAGGTTAATAATCTTTTCCCAGCTGACCAGTTACTGTAGTTTACACAACTGCATTTATTCACTTTGCCTAAAACAGTGGCAATGGATCCCATAAAGGATGCCTTGTTAATTTTCACTGATGGCTCATCTTTTTTTTTTTTTTTTTTTTTTTTTTTTTTTTTTTTTTTTTC
>PVIU01030171.1:0-16446 GCA_004026605.1 Ondatra zibethicus | reverse complement strand
ATGAACATAGTTGCACAAATGCTTTTGTAGTATGATTGGACTTCTCTTGGGTATATTCCCAAGAGTGGTATTGCTGGATCCTGAGGTAGGTTGATTCCCAATTTCCTGAGAAACCGCCACACTGATTTCCAAAGTGGTTGCACAAGTTTGCATTCCCACCAGCAATGGATGAGAGTTCCCCTTACTCCACATCCTCTCAAGCATAGGGAATCCTTGGTGTTTTTGATTTTGGCCATTCTGACAGGTGTAAGATGGTATCTCAAAGTTGTTTTGATCTGCATTTCCCTGATTGCTAAGGAAGTTGAACATGACCTTAAGTATCTTTTGGCCATTCGAACATCCTCTGTTGAGAATTCTCTATTAGGTAACTCTAGTTTCCCCTGTGACTTTTCACATGTATTTTTTTTTATTTTATCTACTTCTCATGTCTTTACGGCTACCTATTTTAAATTTTTATAGGTATTAACCTGTCTTACTCACATTAAATAGAAATTAGTAAATAAAGAGAAAGATTTTTATTCTACTTAGACCTTGTTTAAATTTTAGAAAGCAAATTATTATAATAGAAATTTCTGAGGATACTCATTGCATTTTCTAGAGAAAACTTATTTTGTAAAGAATTATCCTGATATGCAACCATTTTAAGTTATATGTGCAGATATAACCAAAAGAAAAGCACAAAACGTGTTTCAAGAAGTAGAAGGAATATTAACACATATTTAAATTACTAGGATGATGTGATTAGACAAGGTATATTTCATTTTGTTCTCATTATATTATTCCAGTAAACCCACAGTTCCATGTATCAGTTCATAAAAGAAAAAAGTGAGGACAGGAACATCTGCAAAGCAGGAGTCTGATGCAGAGGTCATGGAAGGATGCTACTTACTGACTGGTTCCCCATTGTTTGCTCTCTCTGATTTCTTATAGAACCCAAAACCACCAGCTCAGACATGGCAGTAGAAATTATGTGCTGGACCATCCTCCATTAATCACTAATGAAGGAAATGTGCTACAAACATGCCTACAGACAGATTTTAGGGATGCATTTTCTCAGGTGTGGTTCCTCCCTCACTGTTGACTCTAATTTATGCCAGCTGAAATAAAGCTAGCCAGTATAGGCAATAACTATTGGAGTAATTCATATGTACTCTATGTGAAGCTGAGTGTCTGTTTCACCTCACCTACCAAAGTCACCCTCTAATTGGTTTACTGGAGAGCTGAACAGACAATAGCTAAGCAGGAAAGAATAGGCAGGACTTCAGAAAGAGATAGAAATTCTGGAAAAGATTGATGGAAGTGGGGAAGATTCTTCTGCCAGAAGTAGAAGAAATCAGATGTTTAGAACTGTAGAGAGGTAATGAGCCACAAGGCAGAGTGCAAATTAATATAAACAAATTAATGTAAATTTTAAGAGCTACTTGGGTACACACCTAAGCAAAGGCCAACCCTTCATTATTAGTGAGCTGGTGATCCAAAGAAAGACCTATTCTATAAAAACAATCATCAATATTGTTTTCTGAATCAGTTGGACAACCCTGGAAACAGCTGGACTGAATATATAATAAGATAATAATAATATATTATTAATAATATACAAGAATGCTTGGGGAAAGAGGCTGACTATCCACAGAATGAGTTGCCCTATCTACTTGATTATTGAACTTCTCCTCAGCAAAGGTCACCTTTTGATGAGCATTTATACAGGAAAAAAGTATCTTCACATCCTTTGCCCATTTGGGGATCCTAGCCACACATACTTCTTTCCTAGATGTCTTTCACACCAATTTTATAAGCAGGATCTTTCCAAGTCCCTGAACATCCAGCCAATCCATTGGCTAAAGCCCATGGATCATTGAAAAACCACACATCTGGCCCTTTCTCCTTACAAACTGTATGGTCATGTGTACTGTCCAAATTTCTGCCCATTGTGAAGATTCTCCTGTACCAATGTCTTTTAGGGTTATCGGAGAAAAGAATTTGTATTGCTGCACCTGTCAACTTCTGGGTAGTACCTGCATTATATGAGGAACTATCAATACAGTAGGTCCCAATCTTCTCTTCCTCATTTAATTGAAGGGCAAACCCCATGAGTCTATAGGTACATACTTGGCACCAGATGGCAGTGTAACAGGATTAGAAACCATATGTATTTTGGCAACTTCTTCATGTAACTTGCTTGTGTCTTCAGGACCTGCCTGGGCCCAATCACTCTCTCTCTCTCTGTCTCTCTCTCTCTCTCTCTCTCTCTCTCTGTCTCTCTCTTTCTCTCTCTCTCACACACACACCACTTACATTTGTAAATAAATTGCTGCTGTGAACACCCGTATAAATGCTCATCAAAAGGTGACTTCTGCTTTTCGGATCTTCGGGTTGAACCCCAAATTCTGACGCTGTGTTTTTATTAATTGTGCATCACACATATTCATACTTTACACTGCTATTCATAACAGTAGCAATATTATAGATATGATTTAGCAAAACATAATTTATTGTTGGGGATCAAAATGCCATGAAGTGGTGCACAGCATTAGGAAGGTTGAAAACTACTTCCTTAGCATGAATATCTTGGCATTTGCTACACTACTTGACTCCTAAGAATTTCATTATTGTAGAAGACCCTTGAAATTTGGGTGAATTTATTTCTCATCCCTTGATACACATATGTTTTACCAATGAGCTGAAAGTTGTTGTTACCATCTGCTCCCTTGGACTAATCAGCATAATACTGTCAATGCATTGCACCAGTGTGATACTTTGTGGAAGAATCGGAGGATCGAGTCATCCCTTCTAAGTTATTACATATGGATGTAGAGTTAATATACCCATGATGTATAACTGCAAAATGTGCTATTGCTCTTACCAGGCTTTAAGGATAGGTACCATGAAAAAGGCATTTGTTAGATCAATGGCTGCACACTATGTACCAGGAGATCTATTAAGTAAGTTATAAGGATATCATGTCTGGTACAACAGCTGCAATTGGAATCACTACCAGTTTCAGTTGTTAATAGTCAATTGTAATTCTCTATGATCCATCTGTCTTCTTCTCTTGACAGACAGGAGAATTATATGGGGGTGTGATTGGAACCACAACTACTCCATCATTCAAGTCCTGATTAGTGCTACTAATTTCTCCTGTTCCTCCAGGGGTATGATACTGGTTTTGATTCACTATTTTTTTGGAAGGGGCAACTCTGAAAGCTTCCATTTGGCCCCTCCAATAATAGCCGTCACTACACAGGTCAGGAAACCAACATGAGAATTCTGTCAACTTCAAGAATATCTCTTCCAAATATACTCTCTGGGTCCAGGGAAATAACTACAGAATGAGTTTGAGGACCCACTGAACCTATTGTGAGTCATATTTCAGCCAAAACAATGGAGTTAATAACCTGGCCTCTAAATGTCCCTACTTTATCTGAAGGACAACAATGTTTTTTGGGACATTCTGGAATCTTCTTCAATTCAAAACCAGTAGTCAACAGACCCTGAAATGTCTGTTTGCTTCCTTTCCCTTACTATATAGTTACGCTTGTAAAATTCTGTAGATACCTCTGGGGAAATACTGGAAAATGTTTAACTATAAAGCTTTTAGGTATTTCATCAATGTCCTTACTCAGGGAAACTTACCCTTCCTGCTACTCAATAGGTTCTGTGTCTGCAAACTATCTCAAGTCTGGACATTGGTTAACAGTCCAAGTATCTATTTTGCCATAATCTAATGTAGTTTTTTTCTTTGTGTGAGAATGCTTCTGCTTACACTGATTCAAAAAAAGATTCAGTAGACTTGTTACATATTTCATGCCTGAAAACATCATAACAAATTAGTAAGTACCAAAGGTCAATATGAATCATACCTCCATAAAATTCACTTTGCCTGTGCTATCCATTACGGGTTAAGTCATTATTAAAATTGATTGGTCTATGCTGTCTAATATGATAACAAGAATCACCTGGCCTTTTATGAGTCAGTGCTGCCACTAGGCTCCTGCTACTTTTGTGTCCCAATTAAACCCAAAGTATCTAAGTCATCCAACTGAATAGCAGTGTCTCCAAACATAATGTCTGGCATGAGGAAAAGGGAAACAATAAAACTATTCAAATGTGATGATACCCTTATTGCCTTTATTACATCTTATATAAATAATGAAGGACATGTCTTCTGGCCTGTCTCATTGTGGAGCATTGCAATTACCCTCAGCCTTAAAATTCCTTCATCAACGTTAAGTCAAGGGATATCAGACATCTCCAACTTCTCTTCAGTAGGTCATCTTTTGACAAATGCTTCAGTCAGCTATTCAAACAAACTTTTCTTACCTCCTGTTGGTTGTTTTTAATCTTTGGCTCTTTTGGGGGCCTGCCACCCAGTTACCAAACACATCACACTCAGATGCTTATTCTTTCTTATGATGCCTAACCTTAGCTTGAGTTGCTTCTAGGCAACTTTATTTTACCTTAAATTATCCTATCTGCCTTTTGCTTTTGAGCTTTTAGTTTTCTTTATTCTATATACCTTTATTTCTTACACTGTGGCTTGCTGAGGTAGCTGGCCCTGATGACCTCCTCCTTTTCATGCTCCTCTGTATTCATCCTCCCTTCCCAGATTTCTCCTCCTATTTATAGAGCCATTCAGCTCTTAATAAGGCCAATCAGGGGTTTTAGACAGGCAAAGTAACACAGCTTCACAGTTAAACAAATTCCATATAAAGGAATGCAACATATCTTTGCATCATAAAAAATGTTCCACAGGATAAACAAATGTAACTCATCTTAAAATAACATTCCACATCAATCACCTTTTTGTAAATGCACAAGCTTCCATATTAAACCAACAATCTACACTCAGAGGGCCCATATCAATTAACAAATCCTAATCCAGTTTTAAGTTCCTTTTACCATTATTCCATACTCGTAAAATCTATTTCTATACATATTCCCAAGACTTGTGCTTGAATGAATTAGCAAACTCATTGAGCTATTTAGTAGTATAGTGCACCTCATTGATTACATTTTCTACCTCCATTCTAGGAGTCTACTTTCCGCTAAGTCTTGTTGTAGGTCTAGAGGCAACTCATGTCATGAGGGACATCAGTATTGCCTTGCTGGCATTTCTTTCAGAGAAGGTAATTGCTAATCTAGCAGGCAATGAGGGATTAATTATCTCCATCAACAATAAAAAAAGGCTATCTTTCAAGAGGTAGGACTGAAGGTAGGTGGACTAATTCTTCTAGTGAAAGAAATCCCTGAGAATTTGAGGGTTAAAAGTTCTCACCCTTAATAGGGACCTCCACCACAACTCTATGCCAATTGCAGGATCTTATTCTTTACCAACTAATGCTCTTATTTTAAGTGCCAACACCCTCCAGGGCAGGGGCATCATTTTTCCATATAATTCAGCTAACCTTATAATGAGGACTTCGGTTTGACTTTCCACAATTTGAGCTTGCTGGCTGCTGGAAAGAAGAATCTCTTCCAGGGCACACTTAGAAACTTCCAGACTGCTTATGCACATCTGGAACTAGTCAATATTAACACTAACCTCATTGTTCTTCACCAAATTCTGAGATGCAAGTAGTTAGTTAATTTAATCATGGAGTTCATTCCTATCTTTTGTCAAATTGGCCAAAGACGTCAAGAGCAACTGGCTGGTATAAGTTTTGCAGCTCAGATGGAAAGGGATCCTGACAGCCCAGAGCCAAGGACTACCACCAGGTCACTGTAAACTGCCCTACAGTCAGCATCACCAATTTCCTTATTTTTACACAAACTCTCAAAAGTTTTATATACAGAGCCAACAAATCTGTTGCCACTGATAATTGGTGAATAAGGATAATCAAATGCATTCATCACCTCAAGTTTGTAAAATAGTTTACACCATGGGATTTTAATATTCTCTTAGATCCCTAGAGAGGCTACAATAATTAAAGAGGCTTTGTAACTATATGAATAAGCAAACTGGAAAGCATATTCCAGATACTTGAAATATTCATCTTTATACTTCTTTTGCTATGGAATCACTTGTGGTACAATTATCTGTATTAGCCAGGGTTCTCTAGAGTACATAATTTATAAAATAAACTATATATCTTGGGTTTATTCAATTATAATTATGTGTATGTGGTTAATTAGAATAAATTATAGGTTATAGTCAAAATAATCCAACAATTACTGGGTATCAATGTGAAGTCCAATAATCCAGATATTGCTCAGTCCATGAAGTTGGATATCTCATCTGTTTTTTGGTAGATGCTGGAGTCCTGAAGAAACTCTAATGCAAGTGAAGAAATAGACTTGCTAGAAAGACAGGGCAAGCATGCAAAGAGCAAAACCTTCCACCCTCAGTGCTCTTATATAAGCTTCCAAGATTAAGTTTATGTCTTCATGCCTCAATATCTAGATTAAAGGTATTCTCATTTCAAATAAAACTAAATCCCTCCATTTTGGACTTTAATTAATATCAGATCCAGTAAAGGTGACAATTAGGAATAATCATTACCAAATGATGAAGCTTTTATAATTTTAATATATCAAATAAAAAAGTAAAACTTTATTTTAAAAATATGAAAAATATCCTGTTTCAAAATATAATGTTATTATATGATGCATTGCATGCCCTACTCTCCTTGAACAGGAAAGTAGTATGGAATGCTTTCACAAAGATAAAAGATGATGCAGGTGAATCCTTCTGACGGAATAATGTTTGGACAACATTATTGATGTGAGGTACAATATTCACAATGTTGACATTTCTTACAATGATTATTATAAGCAATAGCAACTAAGTGCAATATTATTTAACTGAGACTGATGAAAGTTTCTTTAACTTGCAAAGTACTTTGTTCATTTCACAGGATTTTTTTCTTTTTAAATTGTATTTTAATTAAAAATTTAAACATACTTTGAACATATTCTCCCTGCCAACAAGATCTTCTACCCTCTTCCAACCTACCCAACTTGAAGTTCTTTCTCACAAAACAAACAAAACCACCCCAAACCAAGAAAACTAAAGAAAACTAAACCCGCACAACTATAACATAATAAGATGACAGTCAACTACTTCTGGAATTTAGGCTGTCCTAAAGTTTTGATATATCCAGTGTCACTCTACTAAAGAAAACTAAAACTGATTTTCCCTTTCCCAGCAAGTGTTAAGTGACTGTCCAGTTGTTAAATGATGTGGGATTCTCCTCTGTATGCTGTAAATATGTTTTACTAGCACTGGTTAATAAAGGAAGTTGCTTCTGCCTGTAGCAGGGAAGAATACAGTCAGGCTGGAAGGGATATATATGGAGAGTCAGGGATATATAGGTAGAGTCAGGGAGTTGCCATGTAACTGCTGAAAGAGACAGATGTCCGAGAAACTTACCAGTAAACCACAGCCTCGTAGTAAAATATAAAATAATAGAAATGGGTTAATTCAAGATGTAAAGTTAGTTAATAAGAAGCCTGAGCAATGTTGTAATTAATACAGTTTCTGTGTGATTATTTTGGGTTTGGCAAGCAGGGCACCTACAGTTAACATTTATCTTAGTGGCTAAATTTTTGCTCATTCATTAATTCTTTCAGTTTTTAAAATATACAAAATAAGATATAATAATATAAAACAAAACTCTAACATCTAAGTTGTATAAGACAAGTGAACAGAAGGAAAATAGCATAAGAGAAGGCACAAGAATCAGAGACCCACTTATTTACACACTCTGGAACTCCATAAAAATAGTAACTAGAAGCCATAAGATAAGCACAAAGAACATGGTACAAACCAGTGTAAAGCCTGTACACGTTGTTTCAGCCTCTGTGAGTTCATATGTGTTCTGGTCATATATATTTAGAGGGCCTTGATTTCCTGGTATCCTACATCTTCTCTGGCTCTTACCCTATTTCTGTCTCCTTTTCTATGGCCTTCCCAGAGCCCTGAGCAGAGAGATTTGGTGAAGACATCCAATTTAGGACCAAGTGTTCCATGTTATCACATTCTCTAAGTAATGTATGGGTATGGGTCTCTATTTGTGTGCTCATCTGCTGCCGGAGGAAAAGTTTTCTCAAGATAACTAAAAAAGGCTTTTATCTATGAATATACCTGGATAAAATGAGGAGTCATTTTATCACTATATATATATTTTTAGGTCAGTAGTCTTTGATTTTACCATATGTTTTTGGGCTATCTAGGTGAAAGTTCATGTTCACTCAAGCAGTGGCACCTAGGGTTCCATCTCAGTCGATCTCACAGTAACAGGATTAGGCAACAGCAATGACTTTGTCTTAAAATTGAACTATAAATATATATATATATATGCTTATTATTATATTTTATTTTAAAAGTACAGATTTTGGAAAATCTTCCATGTATTATCAGTAGCCTTATCACTATCTAATAATGCAAGGTGCTTTAGTGAGATGGCAATATTTACACTTTACAGGTATGCTTTATAGAAATTGTTGCATCTTTCTGTGAATGTTTTTACTAAGGTTCCTATTTTGATTTCTGCAATCAGAAAAATGCATGTGGAGAACTTGCTACAAGCAAAGACCAGCCCTTACCTATGCCTTCACAAGATTGTGGCTAAAGTGGAAATCTCTGCATGGAATTTGCATTCTAGGCATGATTTTTACTATTGTGTATTAGTTATTAGATGTGATGTTTTAAAGCTTAAAATGATAAAAAAATCTACAAAACTGCTTTAATTCTAGAAATAGGAAATTTCTAACATAATGATTCTTTTAATTTGGTAAGAAACTATAATTTGTCAAAAAATCAATAATGATTAATAAATAGAAAGGGAATGGAGTAACTCTGACCATATCATATCATACACCTGTATGTTTTAAAAAATAAATTTTGAAACAAATATGAATCTTTTGGAGAATTATTTTTTTCCCAGAACTATAAAAAATGGATCAGTCTTAGCTATCTTATACTTTGAGTTTTCAGAGTGTGGGCACTGAGTGCCATTGCTCTTTTTCCAATTATTTTTAGGCCTTTAACTCAAATGTAGCATCAATCAAATACTCAATAAATACTTCTTAATATTCAAGTGATAGTCTTTATTAATTACTCTTATTCTCATAAAACTATAACACACTTTCTTATCAGTGAAGGAATAGTTAACCTATTTTCATGTGTTGCTATATTACTTTTTTTACTATGTCAAATTACAATTGTGTAGCTAACATTATATAAATTCAATGATTTAATTCTTTTCAAACATCATGTTAAATATGCAGATGGATCATAAAATCACAACTGAGAACTGTGTCTTCTCTAGCACATGAAGGTTCAAAGAGGAATTAGCAGACTTCAGTCTAGACAATCTTGACTGTAATACATTTCTGGCCCTCTCATAGTGAATTTTAGGTCTCCAGAACAGTGATAAAACTCACATTACTTGATACTTAGGCAGTGAGTAAGACGTTGTTACAGAAGAATAATCTAATTTCAGCACATGATAGCTGTGTTTCAAATCAGTGTTATTATTTCCACAATTAAAATTCTAATTATGGGTCAGATGTTTGCCCAGTCAAGGTTTCATTCACGAAAATCATACCAATACATTTTAGTTTACTCATCTCCCTACTTTCTTTTTTAAAAATTCTATTTAATATTATTTTTTTAAAATCTCATTTTAGATACCAATCCCAGTTCCTACTCCCTCCCTTCCTCCAACTCATTCCATATTCCCCTTTACCCTAAACCCCATCAACTCCTCAGAGAGGTATGGTTTCCCACAGGAAGTCAACAAAGTTTAGCACATCCCTTTGAGGAAGGATCAAGGCCCTCCCCACTATATCTAGGCTGAGAACAGTATCCCTTCAAAGAGAATCAGTTTCAAAATGCCAGTTCAGGCAGTAGGGATAAGTCCTGGTCCCACAACCAGTGAGTCCACAGACTGCCCCATCTATGCAATGGTCACCCACATTCCGAGGTCCTAGCTTGGTCCTATGCTGGTTTCCCCACTGTCAGACCCAAGTCAGTAAGCTCCTTAAGCTGTTTCAGTTGGTGTCCCATCATGGTGCTTACCCATTTGCTCATGCTATCAGTCTTCCCTCTCTTAGATTGGCCGTTGGGAGCTCAGCCCAGTGCTTCACTGAGGATCTCTGAATCTGTTACCATCAGTTTCTGGAGGGTGGTTCTATGATGACATATAAGATAGTCATCAATCTGATTATAGGGGAAGAGTGGTTCAGGCACTCTCTTCACTATTGCTTAGATTCTTAGCTGGGGTCATCTTGTGCATTCCTGTGAATTTCTCTAGTACCAGGTTTCTTACTAGTCCTGTAATGGCTCCCTCCATCAAGATATCTCATTCCATGTTCTCTTTCCATACTTCTCCCAACTCATCCATCTTGTTCCCTCAAGTTCTTCTCCTCCCTTTGTTCTCCACTCCTCCTCCCCTTCCATTCTCCCTTCTCTGCAAACCTTCATGCTCCCAATTTTCTCAGAAGATCTTATATATTTCCCTTCCCAGAGGGATCCATGTATATTCTACTTGTTACCTGACTTTTCTGGAGTAATGGCATATAGAGGCTCATTATCCTTTACCTTATATCTAATATCCTCTTTTGAATGAATACATACTGTGTTTGTCTTTTGGGGTCAGGGTTACTTCATTCATGATGGTTTTTTTCTAGTCTTATCCATAATCATGCAAATTTCAAGATGCCATTGTTTTTAACAGCTGAGTACTACTCCATCGTGTAAATATTCCACATTTTTCTTTCTCCATTCTTTGGTTGAGGGGCATCTAGGTTGTTTCAAGGTTCTGGCTTTTATGAATAATGCTGCTATGAACATCATAGAGCAAATATCTTTACAGTATGATTGAGGATCATTTAGGTATATACTCAGAAGTGGTATTGCTGGGTCTTGAGGTAGCTTGACTCCCAATTTTCTGAGAAACTGCCATACTGATTTCCAAAGTGGCTGACAAGTTTGTACTTCTACCAGCAATGGAGGAGTGTTCCCCTTACTCTGCACTCGTTCCAACATAAGCTGTCATTGGTGTTCTTGATGTTAGCTATTCTTACTGGTGTAAGATGGTAGCTCGGAGTCATTTTGATTTGCATTTCCATGAGGGGTAAGGATGTTGAACATATCTTAATAATCTTTTGGCGAACAGAGATTCTTCTGAATAATATTCTCTGTTTAGAACTGTATCTCATTTTTTAATTGGATTATTTCATATTTTGATGTCTAATTTCTTGAATTCTTTATATATTTTAGAGATAAATCCTCTGTCTGATGTGGGGTTGGTGAAGATTTTTTTCCCATTCAGTAGGCTGCCATTTTGTATTACAGACTCTGTAGTTTGCTTATAGTAGCTAGAGATGGCTCAGTGTTTAAGAGTTCAGGGTTTTTTTGTTTTTCCAAATAAAGTTGATTATTGTTCTTTCAAGGTCTGTGAAGAATTTTGTTGGGATTTTGATGCAGATGGCATAGAATCTATAGATTGCCTTTGGTAGGACTGCCATTTTTCTATGTTGATCCTAATAATTCAAGAGCATGGGAGATTTTTCCATTTTCTGGTATCCTCTTCAGTTTCTTGTCATTTAAGTCTTGACAAGACTTAAATTCTTGTCAAATAGGTCTTTCACTTCCTTGGTTAGTGTTACCCCAAGATACCTTATGCTATTTTTGGCTATTGTGAAAGGTGATGTTTATCCGATTTTCCTCTCAGCTTCTTTAACCTTTGTGTATAGGAGGGCTACTGTTATTTTTGAGTTGATCTTGTATCCTGCCACATAACTGAAGGTATTTATCAGCTGTAGGAGTTCTCAGGTAGAGTTTTTGGGGTCACTTATGTACACTATCATATCATTTGCAAATAACGAAAGTTTGACTTCTTCCTTTCCTTTCCGAATCCCCTTGATCTCCAAATGTTGTCTTATTGCTATTGCTAGAACTTCAAGCACTATATTGAAGAGATATGAAGAGAGTGGTCAGCTTTGTCTTGTTCCTGATTTTAGTGGAATCACTTAGATTTTCTCTCCATTTAATTTGATGTTAGCTGTCGGCTTGCTGTATATTACTTTTATTATATTTAGGTATGATCCTTGTATCCCTAATCTTTCCAATACCCTTATCATAAAGGGGTATTGAATTTTGTCAAATGCTTTGTTGGTATCTAATGAAATGATCATATGGTTTTTTTTCTTTCAGTTTATTTATATGATGAATTATATCGATTGATTTTTGTATGATGAACAAGCCCTGCATCTCTGGGATGAAGAATACTTGATCCTAATGAATGATTTTTTTTTGATGTGTTCTTGGATTTGGTTTGCCAGTATTTTATTGAGAATTTTTGCATTGATGTTCTTGAGTGAGACTGGTCTATAATTCTCTTTCTTGGTTGAGTTTTTGTGTGGTTTTGGTGTCAGGGTAACTGTAGCTTCATAAAAAGAGTTTGGCAATGACTCTTCTGTTTCTATTATGTGAAACACATTAAGGAGTATAGGTATCAGCTCTTCTTGGAAGTTCTGGTAGAATTCTGCATTAAAACCATCTGGTCCTGGGCTTTCTTTTGGTTGGGAGGTTTTTGATGACAGCCTCTATTTCCTCACGAATTATAGGTCTATTTAAATTGTTCACCTGGTCTTGATTTAATTTTGGTATATGGTACTTATCTAAAAATATATCCATTTCTTTTACATTTTCCAACTTTGTGGCATACAGGCTTTTGTAGTAAGACCTAATGATTCTCTGAATTTCCTCCATGTCTGTTGTTATGTCTCACTTTTCATTTCTGATCTTGTTAATTTGCGTGTTCGCTCCTTGCCTTTTGATTAGTATGGATAGGGGTTTGTCGATCTTGTTGATTTTTGCAAAGAACCAGCTCTTTGTTTCATTGATTCTTTGAATTGTTCTCTGTGTTTCTGTTTTGTTGATTTCAGCCCTCAGTTTGATTATTTCCAGTCTTCTACTCCTCCTGGGTGAGTCTACTTCCTTTTTTTCTAGAGCTTTTGCATGTGCTGTTAAATCTCTAATGTGTGCTTTCTCCATTTTCTTTAAGTGGGCACTTAGTGCTATGAACTTTCCTGTTAGGACTGCTTTCATAGTGTTCCATAGGTTTGGGTATGTTCTGTCTTAATTTTCATTGAATTCAAGGAAGACATTAATTTCTTTCTTTATTTCTTCCTTGACCCAGGGGTGGTTCAGCAGTTGACTGTTCAGTTTCCATGAGTGTGTAGGCTTTCTGTGGGTAGTATTGTTGTTAAATTCTAACTTTACTCCATGGTGATCTGATAAGACACAGGTGGTTACTCCAATGTTTTTGTATCTGTGGATGTTTGCTTTGGTACTGAGTACATGATCACTTTTAGAGAAAGTTCCATGAGATGCTGAGAAGAAGGTATATTCTTTTGTGTTTGGGTGGAATGTTCTATAGTTGTCTGTTAATTCCACTGATTCATTACATCTGTTAGTTCTCTTATTTCTCTCTTAAGTTTCTGTCTGATTGAGCTGTCCATTGGTGAGAGAGGAGTGTTGAAATCCCCTACTATTAGTGTGTGGGGTTTGATGTGTGATTTGAGTTTTAGTAATGTTTTTTTTTTACATACGTGGGTGTTTTTATTTTGGGGCATAGATATTTGGGATTGAGACTTCATCTTGATGACTTGTTCCTGTTATGAGTATAAAGTTTCCTTCTCCATCTCTTCTGATTGATTTTAGTTTGAAATCAATTTTGTTAGATATTAGGATAGCCACATCTGTTTGTTTCTTAGGTTTGTTTGATTGGAAAACCTTTACTCAACACTTTACTCTGAGGTACTGTCTGTCTTGAGGTTGAGGTGTGTTTCTTGTAAAGAGCAGAATGCTGGATCCTGTTTTCATATCCATTCTCTTAACCTGTGCCTTTTTATAGGTGAATTGATTCCATTGATATTAAGTAATATTAATGACCAGTGGTTAACTCCGGTTATTTTTGGTGGTAGTGCTTGTGTGTTTCCCTTCTTTGAGTTGTGTTGGTGAAGCGTTATCAGATATCTGTGTTATTGTGAGTGTTGTTAGCTTCCTTTGGTTGAGGTTTTCCTTCTGTTATTTTCTGTAAGGCTGGGTTTGTGGATACGTATTGTTTAAATCTGTTTTTGTCGTGGAATAGATTGTTTTCTCCTTTGATGGTGAAAGAAAGCTTTGCTACATATAGTAGTCTGGGCTTGCATCCATGGTCTCTTAGTGTCTGCAGCACATCTATCCAACTATGTTCATAGCAGCATTATTTGTAATAGCCAGAACCTGGAAACAACTTAGATGCCCCTCAACTGAAGAATGGATAAAGAAAGTGTGGCAATTTTGAATTTTGCATGCAAATGGATGGAAGTAGAAATCATTATCCTGAGTGAGATAACTGAGACCCAAAAATATGAAAATGGTATGTACTCACTCATTAGTGGATTCTAGCCATAAACAAAGGACATTGAGCCTATAGTAGTGATCCTAGAGAAGCTAAGTAAAGTGAACCCAAAGAAAATCATATATAAATCCTCTTGGAAATTGGAAGCAAACAAGATTGCCAGGCAAAAGCTGGAAGAATGGGGGTGGGAGATAGGGAGGAGAGAGAGGGAGAAGGGGAGGCTTGGGGAGAGTTTGGGGGATTGTGATGGTTGAGATGGAGGTAGGACGCATATGGGAACAGGGAAGGAGATATCTTAATTGAGGGAGCCATTTTGGAGTTGGAAAGAGGCTTGGCACTGGATGGGGTTCCCAGGAGTCCACTTGGATAACCCTAGCTAGGACCCTGGGCAGTGGAGGAGAGGGTACCTGAACTGGCATTGCCCCATAGTCAGACTGATGAATATCTTTTTTTTTTTTTTTTACAAATAAGAACATTTAATTGTGGTGGCTTACATTTTCAGAGGTTGAGTCCAACATCATCACGGTGGGACATGGTGACATGCAGACTGGCTACATCTTGATCAGAAGTCAATAGGAAGTGGACTGAGGCACTGAGTGTATTTGAGCATATATGAGACCTCAAAGTTTGCCTCCATAGTGACATACTTCCTCCAGCAAGAACACACCAACTCCAACAATGCCCTATCTCTGAATAGTGCCATTCCCTTTAGGGGCCATTTTTATTTTACCATTCAAAATTTTTTATTATTGCATTATAAATAGTACCATTCAAAATTTCCACCTCCTCCGCTCCTCCCATTTCCCTCCTGCTTCCCCACTCCCCCTCCCCTTTTCCCCTCCAGTCCTAAGAGAGGGCAGGGTTACCCTGCCCTGTGGGAAGCCCAAGGCCCTCTCGCCTCCATCCAGGCCTAGGAAGGTGTGAATCCAAACTGACTAGGATCCCAAAAAGCCAGTATATGCAGTAGAATCAAATCCCAGTGCCATTATCATTGGCTTCTCAGTCAGTCCCCATTGTCAGTCATATTCAGAGAGTCTGTTTCAATCACATGCTCGTTCAGTCCCAGTCCAGCTGGCCTTGGTGAGCTCCCACTAGATCAGGCACACCATCTCAATGGGTGGACGAATCCATTGCGGTTCTGACTTCTGTGTTCATCTTCTCCCTCCTTCTGCTCTTCGACTGGACCTTGGGAGCTCAATCCATTGCACTGGTGTGAATGTGGGTCTCTGTCTCTATCTCCATCCATCGGACAAAATTTCTATGGATGTGATCAAGATATTCATCAGTGTGACTATGTGACAATGATAGTTCTGGCACCCTCTCCTCTGCTGCCCAAGGACCTAGCAGGGGACATCCCTGTGGACACCTGGGATCTCATCTAGAGCCAAGTATCTTGCCAGTCCTAAAATGTCTCGAATAATGTAGATATCTTATTCCCTTCTCCAACACCCACCTTTCCTCCATCTCCGCCCCCCCACTCCCCCAATCTCTCCCCAGTCCTTCCCTTCTCCCTTCTCCTTCGCCCTCTCCCCTCCCACAGCCCCCCAACCCCCACCTCTATCCCCACCCCCATATTCCCACCTTTTGCCTGGAAATCTTGTTTGTTTCCAATTTCCAAGAAGATCTATATATGATTTTCTTTGGGTTTGCCTTGCTATTTGGTTTCTCTGGGCTTGTGAGCTATAAGCTTATTGTCCTTTGTTTTATGGCTAGGGTCCACTAATGAGTGAATACATACCACAATCGTCTTTTTGGGTTTGGGTTACCTCACTCAGGATAGCCTTTTCTATTTCCATCCATTTGCATGCAAAATTCAAGCTGTCATTGTTTTTTACTGCTGTGTAATATTCTAATGTGTATATATTCCACAATTTCTTGATCCATTCTTCCATTGAGGGCACCTCGGTTGTCTCCAGGTTCTGGCTATTACAAATAATGCTGCTATGAACATAGTTGCACAAATGCTTTTGTAGTATGATTGGGCATCTCTTGGGTATATTCCCAAGAGTGGTATTGCTGGATCCTGAGGTAGGTTGATTCCCAATTTCCTGAGAAACCACCACACTGATTTCCAAAGTGGTTGCACAAGTTT
>PVIU01030170.1:0-16445 GCA_004026605.1 Ondatra zibethicus | reverse complement strand
TCAGTCCCCATTGTCAGTCATATTCAGAGAGTCTGTTTTGATCACATGCTCGTTCAGTCCCAGTCCAGCTGGCCTTGGTGAGCTCCCACTAGATCGGGCACACCATCTCAATGGGTGGACGAATCCCTTGCGGTTCTGACTTCTGTGTTCATCTTCTCCCTCCTTCTGCTCTTCAACTGGGCCTTGGGAGCTCAGTCCATCCGGCGACAGATGGAGATAGAGACAGAGACCCACGTTGAAGGGCTATTTTTAACAAGCAAAGGGAAACTTTCATTGTGTGACCTCTCCTTCAGGTTAGGAGGGGAACTATCTCAGCAAACAGCTTGCCTTCTCTTGGCCTGAGAAATGGATGTTTTTTCCTGCCCAGCTGAAGAGGCTTGTTTTAATCTAAGCCTTGGTGGCTTTTCCAGAATTCTAGATTTCAAGTAGTCTAGATAAAGAGAGGAAAGGCTATAATTGTGTTTCTTACTAGTTTATATTAGAAGTTTACCAATTTTATAACCAGGATCAAAAGAGAGGTAATAAAATATCTATTTTGAGCTATTAGAAGGGAAGAGGGCTGGGTTCATGCTGCTGCCCTAATCTATTCTCTAATGTTTGAAATGCTTGAGTCCTTCCCTCTACATTAAAAGATGTCTAACAAGCTAAATCAATTGCTTTGAGTGGCATTTGACCAGAGTTTCCAATCATTTAATAAAGAAACTTAACCTAAGGTGGGAAGTTGAATTCACAGTTTCCAATAAGCACATCCCAGTCAAGAAATCTAACAAAATTCAAAATGAGATTATTTTCTCATAAGAAGTATGCTTCCAAAGTCTTTTTGAACAAATAAGATCTTGGTTAACTATACAGATTAATTAATCTTGAAAATCTTCTTCTGCATGTTTCTGCTTCTAAGCATGGATCACACATTTCTCCCCATAGGCAACCCTAACTTATATTCATTAATAATTCATGCATTCATTTGTTCTGCATCGTTATTACGTGTTCAGCACTGTTACAAATGTTGGGAGTTCAACAAAGAACAAAACGACATCTTGGTGTTCAGGAAATTGATACTCCTATGGGAGAAAGGCACACTGAATGATGCTGCACAGCATAAAATTGATGTGTCAAAGTGTGGTCATGTCATGTCATGTCATGATTTTCGCCATTGTTCCATGAGACTTGGTGCCAGATGATGCTAATCTGAGTCACATTCATGTGACTTCTTACAGAAAGAGACAGAATTTTGAAGTCTGATACTGGATGTGTAGGTGGTTTCAGTACTTCATAATTTCCATACATAATTTTTTTTCCAGAAAGTATGTCCATCAAAATGACCAGTCTTTTTACATGGCCTCACAAAGCACTCTGAAGTTCAAAACTTAAAACCACCAAGCCTTCTTAGGCCTCAACCCAGGTTCTGACTACCTTTTAAGTCAAAATCTAATGGTTCAATTAAAGGACTCAAAAGGGAAGCCCATATTTTAAGGACAGAACTATATAAGAAAGTTAATCTAGAGTCGTAGGCTAACTTTCTTATGTAGTTCTGTCCTTAAAATATAAATAAAATAATATATATATATTTGAGAAAGTAGAGTAAATAGAGAAGAAGAAGGCAGTCAAGAGCAATCCACAGTGTTGGAATGGGAGAAAGTCTCCTAGAGACAAGACTTGCTAGTCAAGGGAACAGCCTAGAGAGGTTACCAAATCTCACCATGATCTTGAGACAGAATTGAACAAATACAAAGGGCAGTCAGTGCAAAAGTTCTTAGATGGGAGTTTCCAAAAAATTCCAGAAGCGAGGAATCAGTAGATAAAGCAATGTGAGCAAAGGGAGAAGGTCCAAGAGGTTAGAAAGCAAGGATAATGAGCTGTGTACCAATGATGTCCAAGGGTGAAAAGAGTCATTTGGTTCTCTTGTGAGGGACCCCCACTGCCCCAAGCAAGGGAAACAGAAGATGAACATGGACAAGAGACTTCGAAGTTGGAATTTGTTTGAGGGTTTCAAATGCTCAGTTATAAAGCTGGTAAGTATCTCATGCCCAATATTGTCTTCAAAATTCATATAGGTTAGGTGGAGAACACCCTCAGTTGACCTATTCTAATTTAATAAGCTTCATGATACACTTCTCAATTTGATTCATTAATCAATGTTGTATGGCAACTAGTCAAAAGAGATCCTTAGGTATGGTCACAGGAAGGCTCTGAAAGTAAAAACATTAGCATTAAATGTATAATCCTCCCATATTCTTATAAATTTCATTCTCAGTATCCCAGGCATCCCAGTCAATAATTTTACCCCCTAATTCTCCAATATATATTACTAGTCTAAGAGTAATGTTGATATCATTTTTTATGACCTCAGCACAATAATAAATTCTCCATATTCCAGTGGTCCCTGGAGGTCTGTAAGCATCAGATTCTGCAAAAGTCAGTATTCATTAGTCACAGATAATAAAAGCTTCTATTTTAAAGTTGTGTGTGTGTGTGTGTGTGTGTGTGTGTGTGTGTGTGTGTGTGAAATTTTTTTCATAAGTTTACTCAGCAGCTCAGGGAACTGAGTTATAGAAGGATAGAGGAATTCTGCATCTGCTGAAATATGCAGTACCAAACATATTAATAGCTCTTCACATGATCTAGTTCCAATCAATTTAAGTCTTAGTGTGGGATGCTCCTTAGTAAGGGTCAAATGGTTCCTTTATTGTCAAAGCTTGTGGTCGTCTTATTGACGGCTTACCAGAATCACACGGAAATGAAGGGAAAGAATTCTCCAAAGAGATCCAGATTTACTTCTCAGAAGCACAAAGGGAATGTCAGAGTGCATTAAAAATGATATGCATTTTAATTGATTGAAATATTAAGATTTTAAAAAGAAATTTTAGAAGTTATGCATTTGCATGAGTTCCAACTATATACAAGTTGGATGCAAAGAAAGGAGGTTGGGGGCAATGAAGAGTCTTCTGTAGTTTCAGGAGATTCCAAAGTAAATGACAGCATTTACACAGACAGAATTTTAGTTTGCCACCTGGAAGTGGCTTATGCCATCAGCTTGATCAATGAAACAGTTAAAGTGAGAATTAATTTAGCAAATCATGGAAATTTTCAAACTGAGAAATAATGAAGGTCATTTGGATCTGCCTCATATTTGCTTCTGGCTGCCCAATTATTTTCTCTCTTGATTTTTCCCTCTTCTGTTATTGCTGCAATACTGTTTTCTTGTGATCCCAAGAGATCCGACTTCACAATAACCTGGGACCTCATGCATCAGAGACCTGGTGTCATAGAGAGAGATGACTTCCCGAAAGGGGAATGGATGTTCTCACCTAACCAGTGAGGTTCCCTACCAACGTCCCCCTCAACAGATCAAGTGCCATTGTAGACGTCACTAACTACTCTCCATTCAGTTATTTAGTACGATCTGATTAACAAAGGTTTGGATTACATTTGTTTCTCTCATATACACTTCAAACCTAGGACCAGGAACAAGATCTGGGCTTTGATACCAAAGATAAAGTCTTGAGTTTACTTCAAAATTTCTCCTGTCCTCAGCTAATTAGTTTGCAGTCATCCCAGAAGTGTAGTCTCTTTAAGACTAGGGTCTGGTTTCCTCTCCCAGACCATCTTCATCAGCATCCTAACACACCATCATCACCCGACGTCCAGCCTTGCTTGAATCCCTTGCCAGAGCTGCACAGAGCGATGTGGTGCAATCCCGTTCTCCAGGCCAGGACTCCACATTCTGCTTGACTTTACAACTGTGGCTTCCTTGTTCACTATGTCACATTTCAACACACGTTTTCATTTCTTGCCGGGACTCCCAAGGTCAGGCTGTCTGAGCTCCGTTCACGTATTCTCCATGCTGTTATCGGTTCTTCCTACTGCGCTGGTTTTACCCTCTGCAGCTGTTTCATCTTCAAATGCCTTTTTACTTTCTTTAGAATCTCTGGTGCACACATAACCTTTGTTTCTAGATGCAACCTTCTAAAGCCAGCCCCCTTTATTTTCAAGTGGGCACTGAGGAAGGGGAGTTTATTTTCATAGAATCAAAATGGATGAAAGAAAGTGAAGAAACAGGAGGAAAAGGACATGAAGTGTAAAATCTTATTCACTCATAAAGTGTTAGCAATTACCTTAGGTACCAAGTTCTTGAGCCTCCTGGAGAAAACTAATAGATGGGCCAACTTAGAGGCTGCAGGGATATACAAAAGAATAAAGAAGGCTAAAGACAAAACCAAATACAGAAAAATATTCCTAACTTTTTTTTGTTGCTTCATAAACCTCTTAGGCTATCTGGAGAAACATGTGTCCTTAACAGAATACTGTCTATTAAATTCAAAATAGATTTGATTATAAATGACTCCAATTATATTAAAATATTACTATCATTATACCGAGAAAACAAAATGTTTGTTTAGAAAATCTCTGTCTCGTTATTAACAAATCAAGTAAGACGAGCTACTGAGAATGGCAGTGTGTTGTAATGGCACTTGTCTACGGTGGGAGGCAACAGTCACTTCAATCAATGACAAGTCCACAAATACTGTGCATGCGACTGTGGTTTATCAGTCTTCCTTACAAGGGAGAAAACAGATGATTTTAGTCCCGTTAGTGCTGCATGAAAATAAATATGCTTTCCCCTAGCTAAGTCATAGATTCCTGTATCAATGGTGAAACAGAAACCGTGGAACATTTATTATATTAAATAGCAATTATTAGTGTTTCATTAGGTTAATGCAATAATTGTAGCCTAGGAGAACAAAATAAACTATATCAAGAGCTACAGACATGAATAAGAGTCACAGTGAAATGTCTCTTTTCATTTCTTTTATATGAATTTAATAATATAAAAGCATGTTAAGAAATATTTAATAACTCAGGAAAAGTTTCTTGAGGAAATTCATAGTACATTTTTATACTTTCTTCCATGTATTCTTCTCCATGAATACAGATAGAGCAATGCTGAAATATACACTCTGACTGAATCTGAATAAAAACATTCTAGAGAATATTTCCAACCTATTATATGTAAATGGTTTTACACTTTAGATATGCATTTATCTTCTATGCTACCCTTTTATGTATGGGCTCAGAGAGTGTTATATTTAAGAACTAATCTATCAAATTTAGGACACATCTCACAGCAAAACAAGCAAGCAAACAAACAACAACAACAATGAAAGCCCACTTAGTTTTAATAGATAAATGACCACAGGATCCCCTGGACCCAACATATGAACACTGCCTGGAGGTGTTTAGACCAGCACAAGATGGAAAAACCTTTTGAAAGAGGAAAGCTAAATTATGAGAACTTGAGGAGTGCATCTGTGTACTGTCAGCATTGTATTCTAGAACATGTAAGGAACTGGAAAAATAAAGAAAAATGCAAGATTCATAGGTAAATTTCAATTAATGTAGCATTTTAGTATAAGCATGTCACAAATGATGTGTGGAACATTCCTCTACAAACAAATTATTTGTAGAGAAGCTGAATTTGTAACTGTGTGCATCTTGTATTCTGTGTGTCATTCTTAGGGCACATTGTATGGATAGAAACAATAGTCTTTATATGGCGCTGTGCTCCAATGGTGGTCTAAAGAATTCAGCTGGAAAGATTTTAAGATTTTCAGCTGGAAAGGATATCAATTTAACACCTGATAAAGAAGGATATGTTTTGTGGTTTGTGGCTTTTTTGTTTGCTTGGTTTTTTTTTTTTCCCTTTGGTTGGGACAAATGACGTAATACCTTGACAAGAGTCTGGCAACTAAGCTCCCTGTTGGAGGAACTATGGGAAGACCATAGAAAGCAAGGATTCTCAGAGCTATGTAAAAAGTATGGAGAGTTCGAATCAGAAGTTAAAGGAAAACAACATCAATTGTAGGGGAGTAGTCAATCTGAAGACCAAAAACTCCTGAGGTGATCTTGCTGTCCTGTGAGTCCAGGGATACACTATTGCCTAAGGCCACTGGGTGACCAGGAAACCATTGCTTGAAGGGTAAGGATAAGCCTCAAAAAGGAATTCAGAGAGTGCTGGTCTTTAAAAGTCAACAGCTGAGGGATGGCCAAATAGACTGGACTGTCAGAGAATTTAGAAATGGTTAATGGAGCCCTTAGATTAGTTATCCTAGTTAGAAACAAAAACAGAACAGTGGACAAGGCAACCGGTAACTATGACCCTGGATATTTACAGCTAGGAATAAATGGAGACGGAAGGAGAGCCTGGTGTTTGTCCCCTAAAATAGCTATAAATTGATGCTCAGGTTTTAATACCAAGCTATATATATTTACAATCAAATTACTGAAAAGATGTTGAATTCAATAAAGGGAAAGTCTTTGACACAGTATGGCAATGAATTATGACCGTGGTCCCTTTGGCCCTTCCCCAAGTGTGTCTCTGGACATTTGCTGGCTACTGTGTACTAGAGAAAGGAGAGTACCTACTGTGTGGAGACGATGCCAAACACCGTCATGACTGTCTGCAGAAGTGGAGGTCTGCAGGAACAAGTAAGAAATGCGCCCTAGATAACATCCAGGTCACAGATGGTTAATCCCGTCTGCAGACCCTGTCATCCACAAATAGTCTTAGTTCCAGAATGTTTAATTGGAATGGATATGCTTAGTAATTTGAATATCTGCCAGGCTGGGCCATTGATGGAAAGAAAAAGCGATCAAAAGGAACCCTTGAAGCTGCCATCCCAGTGAAATCAATATGCTTAATTAAAAAAGTGAAGGACCCCTTGGAGTTGAGTTGGTGATAGAGACCACCAACGTAAACCTAATGTACACCGCAAAGGTCTCCATATAAAGAAGCTGTGCCAGTCCTGGAACAATTGGCAGGGCAGGTTGATGATGCCTCTGCTACACTGTGGACAGCTATTGATTTGACAAGTGTATTTTTTATTTAATTAGAAAAAGAATTACAGGATATATTTTTGTTTTTTGTGCTTTGCCTTCTTATACACATTATGTATATATATATCATGTATATACACATGTACATATATACACACATCATATATACACATCACATACTATATACTTACATATCATATACTACATATTTATATATAGCACACATTACATATATAATACAGATCTGTGTATAGCAATATTATGTATGATGCATTTATTTTGATATACAATTAATGCATCACATTAAAATATAAAAATGCACTTATAGTTTAGTTACATTAACAAATAAATTTTAAGAAGAGATTGCTTTCTAAAAGTGATCATAAAATCAGTGTCCCAGAGGATACATGTAAAGTCCATTTAAAAAGAACAGTGGCTCTTAGATTAAAAGAACTGATTAAAAGGCATAAGAGTCCTTTCACAAAGCTTTCAAACACAGATGAGACCTTAGATACTAGGAGTTGGGAGAGAAAAAGAGACAGTGTGATGGAGAGTCTTCACTTTCATCCTCCTAGAACTAAAGACACCTGCATCAAAGTGTATCTCTTCAGACTTCTAAAAACGTTTAACGGAAGAGGCAAGTCCCCACCTTGAAAATGATCAACACCACACGATGGACTGAGGTACCAGACTAAAAAAGAAAAATCAAAGAACTGAGAACCCACATTTATCCCCATCTGTTCTCCAATCACAGACTTAGTGTAACTGGCTGCCTTAGCCTCCTGCTGCAATGAGACTCCTCCTCTTATTACATTGTAAACTAAAATAATCCCTTCCTTCCTAAAGTTGCATTTGCCAGGAATTTGGTCACAGCAAGAAAGGTAACTAACCCAAATGGCTAATATCAGAGCTGGGAACTAAGAGATGAGAAAGGATGGTTGGCACAGGGGAAGAGGGACGGCAGCTACCCACAGGGCAATCTAAGTGAGAACATGTTTAGAGAGGGGTATTTGTCTTTGTATTGTCTGGCTCGACATTACCAACCTCAAGGCTACTCCTGCCATGTTTAGGTCTCCACAGAGGAAGAAAAGCAATGCCATGTTACTGTCAGCATCAAATGTTGTAGAATATTATTTTAAGATGTGTTAATAGTTGATTATGTTGTGGAATATTTGTTTAATAATGCAAAGATGTGTTGCATTCTTTTATGCTATATTTGTTTAACCCTGTGAAGTTGTGTTACTTTGCCTGCCTAAAACACCTGATTGGTCTAATAAAGAACTGAATGGCCAATAGCTAGGCAGGAGAAAGAATAGGTGGGGCTGGCAGACAGAATAAATGGGAGGAGAAATCTGGGAAGAGAGGATCAAGAATGAGAAAAGAAGGGCCCAGCCATGAATCCACACAACCAGACACGGAATGAGATATAACAAAATAGAGAAAAGTAAAAGCCCAGAGGCAAAAGGTAGACAGGATAATTTAAGTTAGAAAAGCTGCCACGAAACAAGTCAAGCTAAGACTGGGCATTCATAAGAAAGAACAAGCCTCTGTGTGATTTATTTGGGAGCTGGGTGGCAGGCCCCCTAAGAGACAAAAAGAGCCCAAAGAGTTAAAAACAAAACAAAACAAAACAACAATCAACTGAGCCCAAAATACAGTTACTTTCATCTCTATGAATTAATTCACAGACTACGATTTTAAATTTCAGCTGTACAGCATGCTTAATGTGAGTCCACTCTGTCATTGTTGGCTAAAATTATTATGCTAATTCATTCTTTGTGCCAACTGGGGATCTGTGAGCCAAAGAACACTAGCTGGTGTCATGTTGCCCAGTGAGACAATTTCTAGTGTGCAGCCTGACCTTCCCAAGTGATACTTCTGTATTTTGTACCTGTTTCCAAAATTCCTCCAGTTGATATCAGGTCATTAAAACTCTCAGAGTAGAAAGCGTTCTGGATTGAATTAGTTAAAGCATCATCTGCTTTATAGTAACACTGCTCATTTTCACAGTAATAAGTAGTTCTTTACTCTGATAACCCATCGCATTGGATAGACCTAAACCCAAGGGAGGAGGCACAGCAAAATTAAACTACCAGAAAACTTCATTCCCAGCCAGGGGACTGTGAACGAAACTATAACAACCTCTTGAAAGAAGCCTCTCTTCACATCACATGAGATTGGTGGGAAGAGAATGACGTTAAGGTGGTAACTCGGGAAGGGAAAGTTTCTATTCATCAAGGAAAACCTCCAAAGCTGGAACGGCAGGCCTTACAGTATTGTGGAGTCCACAGAGAATATGTTCACAAGGCAAGTGAGTACCTGACTATGCTCTTGCTGATTATAGGTCACACTAGAGAAGATAAATTTTAGAAGCCAGAGATGGAGAGCACGTAAGAAAAAAAAAAAAGATGTACTCTTTTCTTTCACCTTGTTATATAACAGAAACATCTTCTATGATCCTCTGATACATATTAGCTTCAGTTAGCGTTACTAAGAAATAAAATGTCTGGGCAATGCATACACAAGAGACATGATGCTTCTATCAATATTTTGATTAGTTGGATAGAACTCGCATAAAGTGAATTTATCCTCTGGATTTTCTAGACAAACTCCTAATGTTTTTTCCATGCAAGAAATAAAATTGAGTTGTATTGCTTAAAATGTATTTTCTTTCTCTTCGAAGAGCATCCTGACATATTGTCAAATGATCAGGCTCCCTGCCTCTCTACTTTGGACTGTCTCAAAGAACAAAGGGTGACCTCTGTTGCCGGCCTTTGCTCAGGCTGCAGCAATAAATTATCATAGTCTTGGTATCCTACACAATACGCGGTCATTTCTGACAGTCAAATAGTCTAAAATCAAGGTTCTAGGGAGGTCTGCTACGCTGTTAATCTTCTCCTGCAACTGCCTTTTAATTTCCATTGCTGGCTGGTTTGAATTCCATGGCCCTGTCATTATGACATGTAACCCCCTTACCTGACACAGCTGGGCCTTGTGCCACTGCTTTCCTAGTTCAGCTAACTAATCACTCCGCTTGATAACTGAATCATTTTAGTCATTCCTGTGTTCACCAAATCCAGAGCTTTCTACCTATGCAGACTAAGTGAGCCTTCATTAGGCTGTCCTTCATTAGCACTCTAGAAAGCAAATATTCCATACTCCAAGCTTCTGCCAGTGAGCCTGTTCCTGCCACACCACTGGTTTTGCTGTGACTCTCACTGAGGTGTTCATGCTTTTCTTGCCTTGGGTAATTTCATGCTACTGCATAATCCTAAGCACCATTATTCTCACAGAAACCAGGCCGTCCACTTTGCTGGGAACAATTCCAGACATCCAGCCTTTCTATAGAGAAAATGGATGTGGGGCCTTGGCTACCCTCCTGACTATGCTTCAGAAATCCTGAAAGGTCTATGCATTGGCCTAGTCCAAACATGTGCTGTAGCTGTGAAGTCTGATTCTTAGAGTTCAGGCATAAAGATCAATTTAATCTAATATTACCATTCATTCATAGATTTATTTATGCATTTTTTGGATACCCACTGTATGCCAGGCACTCTTCTCCATCTCAAGGTAGAGCATTGAACAAAGCAGATAAAATGTCCTTGAAGAGCTTCCACATCAAGGGACACATAAAATTCCTAGTGCAAGCTAAGCCACACGCAGTTTCTAAACCAGTGGTGAGAATTTACAGTCATTCAGAAGTTCAACCATTTTTGTAGGCTTTAATGGTAAATAGTCTTCGGGAAGTTTCCAGCAATTGTTCACATATGTATCCAGTCACAGTGGTGGTAGCTTCACAAAATAGATCAGGAGGAGCCTGAGCACAAAGCCAGAAGGAGGGAAGGTTTGCAGGCTGGGCAGGAGAAATGACTCAGCAGCTAAGAGGACTCTTCCCAGCGCTCACATGGGCAGCTCACAATCTCGTGGATCTCCAGCTCAGGGGAGCCAAAGCCATCTTCTGACCCCTACAAGCACCCACGTGTACAATGCCTTCACACATAAATCTGTTTTTAGAAGAAGTAAAACATGAAGTCAACAAATGGCCTTTTATATGGAGATTAATTTCTTATCAGCAGTAGGCAAGTGGAAACCTTTAAATAAAGAGCATTTTGAGTGGGAGAGTCGGTGACTCTCTTTTCTCCATTGCTTTATTTCTTACATACAACATAGGTTGAGCACATATGAAGGGGAAAGAGCAGCCATATGTGAATATTTAAGTGAAGTGGTAGCTTAATTAACTCTCTTAAATTTTAATTCTTTCCTGAACTGCGGCACCAATCTTCTGTAGGCATTTACCATTCACCAGCCCATCAACGTCTTCTGGTTACTAATGCATTCTAATGTCCCGTTTTTACCCTAAAACAACATATTTATTTCAAACAATGATTTATCAGTATAAAAAATAAAAAGGGTGCATTTAAGTCATGGTGGGAAGAACCTGCTGGCACTTCAGTAGAAAGTGCACCTAATATGTATTGATTTTGTAACTGCTTACACAGCAAATGTCTCCAGAAGAGTCAAATCATGCTTCGAATCTTACATCATTTAGATAAATGGCTATCTGTGCCTTAGACCTTACATTCCGTTCACTGGCATTTGTGTACTGATTATCACATTGAATGTGCCATCCTCTGGTCCATCAAGACAGTTTTAGACTATGACCGAGGGTGGTGCTCCTCCGTCTACTCTTGTTGAGTCCCCATCTCTCTCACATAATGGGACTGGACAGGAAAAGAGAAAGAAAGGAAAAATAAGTATAAAATTACAATCTATAGTATTTTTTTAAAAAAAACAGAACATCTATAGGAAGGGAGTATGCATCATTTAGTTGCCTGTTATTCTGATGGTCAACCGCAATTACTCAGTTCTTCTTTAGGACCCTGTAAGATCCACCCAAGCCATAGTCACATCAAAGTCTCACCTTTTTCCCTAGGATCAAGATTCCAGGGAAGGCTTGACAACTAGCCTGCTAAGTTATCAGGGAATGAGGAACTGTCATGTTGAAATACTAGAACTCTCTCTCTCGGTGCTTAATAAGCACCATCTATTTTTCTTCAACAAAAACTCAGTATGACAGCACTCTTTTGTGAACTGGAAAAAGTTACATGCAATTTAAAAATTTCCAGTAAATATTACCAAGAAATAACAAATTAAATCAGATGTAATAACATATTTCAACTTAATATACTAAAAGCATTTTTGTGTACACAGAGCATAGAAAACTTTTTACATTATCCCTTTGGTATTGGACTTTTGAAATCTCACATGTGTTTTACACTTGACATAGATATCAATTTGGAATTGTCCTTAGGTACTCAGAATCCACACGTTGGCTTCTATGTTGGAAAAGAATGCTCTTAAGGGGGCAAATGATTAAGAACAGAGGACAATGAACAGAATAGAATCTTATTTCTTACTTAAGTCCTCACTGTGAATTTTGATCTACCATCCTCAAAATTTCAATTGGGATAAAATAAACCAATAGAAAAGTAAAATTCAGAAACAAAACACAGTAGTATAAAGAAGAAGAAGAAGAAGAAGAAGAAGAAGAAGAAGAAGAAGAAGAAGAAGAAGAAGAAGAAGAAGAAGAAGAAGAAGAAGAAGAAGAAGAGGAAGAGGAAGAAGAAGAAAGTCAGAAAGTCTTTGGATATTCTGCTACTCACTGCAAGCACCCGGCAACTCACAATACCTGCATCACAGCCACAAGTGGTGAAGGGAGCCCAAGCCCAGAAGCTCCTATTTCAAGGAACTTTGACAGGTTGACAGCTGCTTTGAGAGCCAAACTTGAAACTGAGGCCAATAAAGTCCTAGCACAGGCCTTGAAATCCAGTTTGTGGAGACAAGGCCACCATCCTGTGGACTCTGAAGGAACTGCAGTGAAAGCATTGCCCCTTGTGTGGCGAAGCTACAGAGGACAGAGCCATCAGTGTGTCCTTGCTGTAAGAAGGCTTTCTGGATACCTGGTGGTCAACCTACCTGAGCCTTGGGCAGCAAACCCTGGGAAGATCCAGGGAAGAGTGAGAGAAGGTTAATTCCTAGTCAAAGGCAGGCTGAAATCACTAAAATAAGTGTGATTAAAATAAATGAAATCATAAAATATAAAATGAGGATTTGACCAAACCTAGGTTTGTTGAAACTAAAGTTAAAGCTTCAAGAATGATATCCAAATCCACAATTTTTAGCAGGAAACATTTTTAAACCTTTATATGTAAGAGGAGACACAGAGTTTTACATGAGCTAAGTGGTGCAAAATGCTGAATTAGTGTTTTCGAATAGTCAAGCCAGTAAGGCCAGCTAGCAGAAACGTTGGAAAAGACAAACTGTCTTCCAAATACCAAGCTGTCTTGGCAATATTAAGAAACTCAACCCAGTTCTATGCAAAGTTCACACTTAGTCTACCTTCCGGTTCCCAAACACTGCTATGTTGTTTGCAACATAATGACAGAGTTCCAAAATAACAGATATACACAATGTAGGTAGCTGGAATTATGAAACCGATGAAATGGCCAGGGTATATCTTGAGAGAAATGAACAATACTAAAAAAAACCCCAAAAAACCAAAACCCAAAAAAACAGCACCCTGGGGAACAACTTCATGGCTTTTCATTATAGAAAATGGAAAAAATGCCCCAAGTGCACTGACATGAATTCCCTGGAATAAATACCCAAGGATGTCTTAGTAACTAATTTTTGAGGCTGTAGAAAAGGCTCTGTGGCTACGGTGTGTGTGTGTTGGGCTTAATGATTAATACTACTTTAAAATATACTGTCTTTTAAAGATAAGGATGATGTGTTGGGTGTAATGGCTTCTACCTGTCATTCATGGTCAATGATACATTGAAAAATAATCTGGGTGGTTCAGCAGATTATCAAACAGCCACTCCAGAGATGTTTACCATTTTCCACTTTCTGTATGCTGGGGCATTTCTAACACAATGCTGTTGTTTTCTATTTTTCTTGTCATTTTTATATTTTATCAATGGCATTACTAAATGCTTAGAAAACATGGTCACCAAACTGGCAAATGACATAGAATTTGGAGAGTAGCTTAAATAACAAACTTCAGAATGAAGTTTTAAAATGATTGTGACAAACCAAATCAAAATAATGATGTTTAACTGTAATGAGTCTTTCTCTGTCCCACCATCCAGCTCCCAAATAATGACACAGAGACTTCTTATTTTATAAAAACTCAGCCTATAGCTTAGGCTTGTTTCTAACTAGTTCCTATAACTTAAATTAACCCATTTATATTAATCTACATTTTGCCACGTGGTTCGTAGCTGTTACTGCTCCTCCTGAACATCCTGCTTGCTCTGTATCTCCTGGCATCTCCACCTGCCTTCTTCCCAGAGTCCTCTTTGTTCCTGGAAGTCCCACCTAACTTATTCTTGTCTAGCTATTGGCCATTCAACTCTTTATTAAACCAATCAGAAGGCATCTAGGCAAAGATACAACTTTACAGTGTAAACAAATATTCTGAAACATTTAAAAAGGCTAAATTATATTGCAATTTAGCTAAAATTATGACATTTATGACAGGACTGGGAAGACCTTTCTTTGAACAATTTCATAAAAGTACTCTGGTACTTTTGTTTACTGTATGCAAGCATTTATTTAACTTTATTTAAATGGAGGTTTTAAATGGAAGTTTTGGGCCTCCAGTGAATTTGCTTGCAGATTATCTCTAAGGGAAAGACAAGGGTACACAAAGTAAAGCAGAAGAAAAGGCCCTCAGAGAGCCAGGGTTTGCCAACCTGATGAGATTGCTTCAATTTATCATTCATTTTCCTACTTGTTTTGAAATGACGCTGTGTAGAAATTAAAGCAACAGAACAACAAAGATGGTTATCGACCTATCGACCTGCAGTAATTCCCATCTTTCACATTTTATTCTGCCTTTCCATCCATTTTTTTCTCTTCCACCAACACACCCTGAACTTCTCTCCCACTTTCCCAGTTCATATTTCTGGGGAAGAGGAGTGAAGCCCCAGCTTGCTGCCTTTTCACGACCTAATCTCTCTTTCCTACAGCCATTGTTCTTAGAGGATCAAGGCTGGCCTTGAGGGGGTGAATGGTCCTACAAACCTACCACTGGGGTGGCAAAGCATTTTGGAAAACAACAGTTTCTTCTTGTTCTGTGATAATAAAATAATCTGTTTCATGATGAGGTCTAAGTGTCTGTGCTGACTGGACCTGAATGACCTGAATGTTCCTCCCTGCTCCAGAATTGCAATGTTCCAAGATACAGAAAGAAAATATTTATATGTTAATTAAACCAGTCATTTTTCAAGGGCATTTTCATTTCACTGTGAAAGAATGCACACACACACACGACATCCAAGTGGGATTATCATAGAATTTAACATGTTGTTTGTCAGAGACCAGTTTTGACAAAAATACCACTTACCAGAGTAGGGTCATGGGGATTAGAAGAATTAGTAAAGAATATGAAGATGCTAGTGAAAATAATAAAACAAAAAACACAGGATGGTACTGGGAAGGAGTTCCAGTGAATACTGAAATTGCCACACTTAATTTCCATAAACTTTTATACCCCAATACAACAGGGGAAGAAGGCAAAAGACTGCTTTAATAAGATACAAAGGACACCTAGAACAGTTACTTGTGTCAACACTTTGAGACATCAACTCATTAACTTCTGTTGTTTAGGTAGTGAACCTTCCCTAGACCAAGTATCAGAAAGGCAGCCACTCCCAAGGTCAAACCTCCTATTTCAAAAAGAAGGAGCAGAATTACACTTGAATATCCTGACCACTGGTCAGGATGGAGTGAATTCAACTGTATGGGTCATCTTAATGTCCAAAGAAACAAGCAACCACACCCTTGGCCAGGATGTATAGCCCTGACAGTTGTCAACAATTGTGAGTAACCTCAAACTCTCTGACCTTCAGACAAGGTGGAAACTGGTTCACAATTTTGGACCCCCACAGTGGCTGTTTAAACACAGCTCCTACCTAAATTCCACCATGTCTCAAATTGCAATTTTGTTTTTCTGCTTCCTTCTTTGGCTGCTGAGTCTATTCCACATTCTGTGCATGAATTGCCTAGATAATGAAGATGTATAATCAATTGCTGACCTGGAAGGAGATGTGGACACATTGCAGGAAGACCTGGCTAATTCCCAAGGCAAGGCTGCAAGGAGCCTGGGAGGTTGTCAGAAAGATACTCTCTCCTGGGCATAATACAGGAAGACACAGTTTTTTTTCTCCTTATCCAGGCATACCATCACTTATAATTTGGATTCTGGTGATATTATTATAAAAGTTAGGTGACTGAGAACCTGAAACTGGATAGCCCAGAGACCAAGCGTAAAACCAAAACTATTGTTCTTCTAGAAGAATGTAGCAATAAAACGACTCCTAATGATGTACTGCTATACCCATAGCTCAGTGCTTTGCTTAGCCATTATCAGAGAAACCTGCTCCTACAGGGGAAGGGAGCTAACTCAGAGACCCACAACCAGACAGTCAGACATCGTACAGAGGGTGAGAGACCTTGGAACACTCAGCTCTAGACGGATGTCTCCATCAAATCCCTCCGCTCAGGATTAAGGGAATCCTGTGGCGGAGGAAGCAGAAAGAGTGTTA
>PVIU01030169.1:0-16447 GCA_004026605.1 Ondatra zibethicus | reverse complement strand
CTCTACCCAGAGGGAGAGGGAAGGGCTAAGGACAGGGTGGGTGGAGTGGATGCAGTTTTGGGTGGACTGAGTGGGAGCGATATGCAAGAACGTCAGAGGGAGGCAAGCCCAATTCCACTCCACCCTGTCCCCAGCTGCTTGAATTTGACAGCACCAAGGTCTCGGAAGGGGCAGCCCAGCCCTCAGGAAAGCCATACCCTCCGTACTCCTTGGCTGAGTTCTCCTGGAACAACTCATTGCATCCTGCCACTCTGAGCGCAGCTTTCCGAGGCCACCCTGTAAATGACCCTACTGGAGCATTTGCCAATGGCAGCCTGGCCTTCAAGGTGAGGTTGTGGGGAAGGAACTCAAAGGCTGATTTGTGAGATGGGAGTATCCTTCAAGCTCCATTCTCTCCACATGGCCTCTTCCTCCTTCCTAGGTCCAGGCCTTTTCTGGATCTGGCCGACCTGCCCAGCCCCCTCGCCTCCTGCACACCGCAGATGCCTGCCAGCTAGAAGTTGCCCTTGTGGGAGCGTCTCCTCGTGGAAACCACTCCCTGTTTGGCCTAGAGGTGGCCACCTTGGATACTGGCCTTGGCTGCCCCTCCCTGAAAGAGCTGCACTCCATCGATGATGAGTACGCACCTGCTGTCTTCCAGGTCAGGTCTCCGCGGGGAGTAGACGGCTGGGAATATAAAGTGGGATCCTGTTAGCATCCCAGAAAACCAACCAACCATTTATTACTTTTTAAAAAATGTGTTATTTTGCATGTGTGTTTGCAGGTGTGTATAGGTTTCTGTGGAGGCAAGAAGTGGGCATCAGATACCCTAGAGCTGGAATTACAAATGAGCCTCCTGATGTAGGTGCTGGAAGCTGGATTTGGGTTTTCCGCAAGAGCAGCAGGCCCTCACTCACTCAGCCATCACTCCAGCTGCTACCGCCCCTTATTTTTTTTAAAGGATTTTGTTTGGTTGGTTGGTTGGCTGTTGTTTTGTTTTTGGTAGGGTCTCCCTATATAGTTCTGATTGACCTAGAACTCTTGCTATGTATACCAGGCTGCCCTTGAACTCACAGAGGTTCATTTGTTTCTACCTCCTGAGAGCTGGGATTAAATGCACGCACCACCACACATGGTCCCCATTTATTAACAATACTCTGTCTGGCTGCTTTTAGTGTTGGGCTGTACTGATTGACATCTCTGCCCTCCAAGGAAGCAGGCAAAAACAGTGCTTCATGGGCTTCAGATGGGATTCTCTGTGACCTGAGGCCCAGAGGGAGCAACGGCAGAACAGCAAGGCTGTGGCTCCGCTCACTCAAACACTCTGTGTAGAGAAGACTGGGCCCTGCTACAACTGGCATGTCCATCCTAGAACGACACTTAGTACTGGGGACTCTTGCCGGCCTTACTGCAGTACTCTGGGAGGGTGGGGAACAGAAAGCCCATCTCACTCTGCCTCCGTGGCCTTTCTCTCCAGTTGGACCAGTTGTTGTGGGGCTCGTCACCATCTGGCTTCATGCAATGGCGACCAGTGGCTTTCTCTCAGAAGCAGCGGGGTCGAGAATCAGCCCTCCCCTGCCAGGCGTCCTCCCTTAACTACACCTTGGCATACTCGTTCCCTCGCTCACCTGTTGTCCAAGCCTTCTTTGGATCCCAGAAAAACTTCTGTGCCTTCACTCTGACATTTGGGGCTCCCACAGGCCCTGGCTACTGGGACCAACACTACCTCTCCTGGTAAGAACCAAGGATTTGGGGAGGTCAAAGTGGAGAAGGCTGCGCCCCTCAGCCTTCCTTCCTAAGTTTGCTTACCTCCTTTTTTTTTTTTTAAACCTTCTTGCTCTAGGTCAATGCTTCTGGGAGTGGGTGTCCCTCCAGTGGACGTCTTATCCCCACTCGTCCTCGGAATCATGGCAGTGGCCCTGGGAACTCCAGGGCTCCTGTTGCTGGGGGGAGGCCTGTTTCTGCTGCTGCGACACAAGCCTTATTCTGAGTACCAGTCCATCAACTGAACTGCAGATGGAGGGGCAGTACCTCCATCTTGAGGTCCTGTGCCTCACACCATCAGAGGGGAGAGGGACCGTGTTGTTATCCGCTTTTCTGCAGAACCTCAAAAGCCAGCCTCAGTTTACTGGGGCTCCCTGGGTCATGTCTTTCCTACCCTGGGGAGAGGCTAGAATTACTGGGAAAAGGAAGGGCCCCATTGATGGTCCTTCTCTGTCATTCACCACTCTCGCTTCCCTCAGGTAAAACTTGAAGGCCTACAAAAGGTGCATGAAATAGACATATTTTTCCCAAAAAAGATTCCAACTTCTCTCTTATTTTTAAATGAGATTTGTGTATTTTATTATATGTGTGAATGTTTTGCCTGCTTGTGTGGATGTGCACTGTGTGTGTGCACGCGCGCGAGAGAGAGAGTTGCCTGTGGAGGTCAAAAGAGGGCACTAGATCCTCTGGAACTGGAGTTACAGATGGTTGTAAACCACCATATAGCCCTGGCTGTCCTGGAACTCACTCTGTAGACCAGGCTGGCCTTAAACTCAGAGATCCCCCAGCCTCTGCCTCCCAAGTGCCACCATGCCAGGCTGGTTTCAGCAAATGGAAGCCTGAGAGGTAGACTTGGAAGGCGATTTCTATTTGAGGGCACATTTCTCACCAAAGCTACTGGTTTCTCCCCAAGCCTCTTGTGAGCCACCTCCACCCCTTGATCTTGATGCTAGGAGGTGAGTGGGGAGGTTAGCAGGAAGAAAGAGCCCTGGGAGGCAGGCTATGATTTATTACATATTCGCACATATACACTGGGCAAGCAGTCATTGCCATCCCAGCCACTACATGGGGATCCATACACAGTTCTTCTGGAGGTTTCAGCTCTCTGCCACCCCAACCCCCCCACACCTTTTATTTTAACCTTAGTCCTTCTTGGAAGTTTGAAAAGTGGAAGGTTATCGGAACCCATGTAGGTTGGGAGGGGGAGGTAACGGCTTGACTGAGGCAAGAGTCGTGAAGCCAGGCCCCTTAGGAAGGTTTTCACCTCATGTCAAAGTCCTTATCTGATGAGATACCAACCTCTACCCTTGGGCTTAGGCAGTTTTTCTATCTCCTTGGCTTTCATCTAGACAGCTGGCAAAGACAGTTCAGGTTGGCCTATGGGTTCTACACCTCTGGTCCACAGGAAGCTAGGGAGTGAGGTAACCATCCAACCTTAGCCTTGGTTTGGCATGGTGGAGGCTGCACAAAAAGGAAGTATACTTCTCCAGTCTCTGCCTTAGGCTCTCGCACTCCAGGGGTAAAGCAACAACTAGAAGAGAACTGGGGTATCTGGGCTCCTTTGGATGGGGCCCCTAAGTAGCAAGGTACCTCCCATTTAAGGTCTATGACCTGGGCAAAGGCCAGGCCTGCAACTGTTTCAGGGAAGTGCTGAAAGTCCCCTACACAGCCCTAGGGCAGCTCAGCCCCATGAGCGTGGCCTGTAGTCGGAGAGGGATCGAACATGGTCCGGATAGTCCAAGCGGCTCTCGGAGGCGGTGAGCATGCGCTCCGGCTCCACCATGAACATGTAGTAGAGGTTCCACATCAGCATGGCCAACAGCGGCAGGAAAGTCAGCGCGTAGCCAAAGCCTCTGAAGGAGCGACCGACAGCAAAGGTCAGCCAGTAAATCAGCCTGTGGGAGCATGACAAAGGTTACTGACTCTCCAGGACCCAGCCGGCTAATCGGTCAGGAGCAGACAGTGGGACGGGTGCCCAGACTGATACTACTACAAACACCCGGTTTCTATGTCCACAATGTTTACTTTCCCACATCTCTCAAGTGAGAATATTATTCCCTGTCTTCTCTTTTACTTACTATTTAAAATTAAAGTGAGTCAAATTAATTTCATTTTAAATTAAATTACAATTCATTTATGTGATTCAGAATTAAATGAGAATTCAGCTTCAATGTCTCCCGCTGTTGGGTGGTGGTGCCACACACCTTTAGTCCCAGCGCTTGAGAGGCAAAGCCAGGCAAATCTTGAGTTCAAGACCAGCTTGGTCTACAAAGCTAGTTCCAGGAATACCAGGTCTATACAGAGAAACAATATCTTGAAAAAACAAAAACAAAAAATGAGCAAAATTATCTTCCCCTTTTCTGATTTCCACCCTAGACATCCAGATCTATAGTTACTTGAGTCATTTCTGTTTTGTAGACATTAACAAAACTTGTTTGCGGTCCAGGGCTTCACAAAGCTAGGCAAGTGGTCTACCACTGATCTTTGTCCCCAGCCCCCAAGGCCTGCCTTCACCCTCCCAAATGAAGGGATTACAGGCACACTCCACCAGAGGCACTGGGTTTGAGCTACAGCCTTCAGCACGCTAGGCAGAAGGCAGTAACTGAGCTCCAAGCCTCCTTCAGTGTCTCCCTTTACTCTCACTTATTTTGCTTGTTCATTTTGGTTTGTTTTTGAGCTCACTAAGTAGCCCTGTGTGGCCTCAGCCACGTATTGATTCTCCTGTCTCTGCTTCCTGAGTAAGTAAGTGGCTGGGACCACACACCATGGCACACCAGGCTTCGTTCTCATTTTAGACAACTCCAGTGTGTACTCTTTGCAGGTAAAGAAAACAAGATTCTGGGCTGGAGAGATGGCTCAGTGGTTAAGAGCTCTGCCAGCTCTTCCAAAGGTCCTGAGTTCAATTCCCAGCAACCACATGGTGGCTCACAACCACCTGCAATGAGATTTGGTGCCCTCTTCTGGCCTGCAGGGATACATGCAGGCAGAGCACTGCATACATAATAAATAAATAAATAATAAAAAAAGAAAACAAGATTCTGCTGGGTGTGGTGGCACAGACTTTTAATCCCAGCACTCAGGAGTCAAAGGCAGGTGAATCTGAGTTTGAGGCTATCCTGGTCTACACAGTGAATTCAAAGGCTATGTAAAGACCCTGTCTCAAACAAAACAAACCAAAAGCTCACTTTCAGTATTCAGTAGGCTAGGGCAGAAAGATTGCCGGGTTTGAGGCCAGACTGATTTACATATTTTCATTCAATTTGCTGACTCAAATTGTGTCAGGGCAGTCTATTTATTTGTTTCTTTATTTTATGTTATTTTATTTTTCAAGGCAGGGTTTGCTGACTCAAATTGAATGAAAGAAAAGTGGCGATGTTGCCGTGAGGGTGAACTGGCCTCTGGGCAGTGCTGCTCACCGACAAGCAGACTTCCTGCCCGCTGGAGCGAGCACCAAGGGGTCAGAGCCTTTAACCACTAGATGAGGAGGCTGTTTAAGTGCAGTAACTCATCTGTTTTGTCCACGGCTAAATCATGAAGGTCAGTGTCAGGGCAGTCTATTTATTTGTTTCTTTATTTTATGTTATTTTATTTTATTTTTCAAGGCAGGGTTTCTCTGTGTAGCCCTGGCTGTTCTAGAACTCACTCTGTACACCAGGCTGGCCTCAAACTCAGAGATTCACCTGCTCATTTTATTTTTTGAGACAAGGTCATAGTTGTGTTGTACTGGTTGACCCAGAATTCACTATGCAATTCAGGTTGACTTGAACTCCTCTTGTCTCAGCCTCCTAAGTACTGTGATTGCAGACCTGAGTGAGCTACTACATCAGCTTTAGGGCAATTTTCAGCACTGTATAAGAAAGAACTTTCATGGGGCAGTGGTGCCACATGCCTTTAATCCCAGCACTTGGGAGGTAGAGGCAGGTGGATTTCTGTGAGTTCAAAGCCAGCCTGGTCTACAAGAGCTAGTTCCAGGACAGCGAGGGCTGTTACACAGAAATACCCTGTCTCAGAAAAAAAAAAGAAAGAAAGAAACAAAGAAAGGAAAAAGGAAACAAAGAAAAAAAGAGAACTTTCTAGCAATTAGAACGCTTAAACCTGGAAGGGGGTGTGATGGTGATCCCAGCACTTGAGAGGGTAAGACAGGAGGATTGCCAAGAGTTTGTGTCCAGGCTGCATGGTGAGATGGTGACTGTCTCAATCAAAATAAAGCAGAAAATGTCCCACATAGCCAATTTTTAAAGCTATTTGACTAGAGTGTCACAGACTAGTCAAGTACCTTCAGGGGACACACTAAATTCCACCTGAGTTTAGGGTTAGGGTGGTCAGTCCTGTGCTTAGATGTATGAGGCATTCAGAAGCCCCCTATTGGCACACCTCTGAGCGCAGCTTCTGAAGGACCATGGGAGCTGAGTACCTGCTTCCCAGTAAGTGCGAGAGATAGGTGTGCGTGCAGAAATCCTCAGGCTTCCAGACCTTCAGCCCTTTCACTTCCCTCATGCCTCCCCTAACCATGGCCACCACAGCCCCTACTCACCGAGATACTGCAAACAAACCAGTGAGCAGAGGCAGCAGCTTGAGGGTGTCCTGGGGCAGATAGGTGGAGAGGACGGCCAGGTTAAAGAAGTAGAGGATGAAGAGTTGCACGGACTGGGCCACGTACTGCCGGTGGATCTCTACTTCCCTCCTCGGCTCTCCAAAGGGCCGGAGGGCGGAGAAGCACAGCAGGCTCAGGCCATACACAAGGAGCCCTGTAGGAGAGGAAGCACAGGGGTCAGAAAGGGCAGGAAGGCTGGGGTGGGCTTCTCAGAAGATGGCTCCTGGGTCAAGACTGCAGAGAGATCACAAACGCTCTCTGGAAGAGAGAGACCAGAGAGTGGCAGGTTTGGGATGCCCTGAATGGTTCCAACAGAATGAAGAGAAAGTACCCCAACCAAGTCTCTGTAGTCCTCTTCCTAGGTAACCCTTCTCCACGGCCCAGACTCACCTAGTACGATAGGGAAGGTGGCAAAGACCCCACAGCGTAGGGTGTAGATCAAGCGGGAACTCATGGTGGGCAGCCTCGGAGCGTCGAAGGGCAGGAAGGCATAAGCTCCATACAGCAGGCAGGGGAAGAAGATGAGAGCAGCCACCACCGAGGCTATAGCCCTCAGCGCCTCGCGGCCTCCACAGCTCCCGCAGCCCCCACAAGACCGGCCAGGGGGTCTCACAACTGCCTCAACCCACTTGCGCTCTGGAAGCTCATGGTGGCTGAGTCGGGTTGGCAGGAAATTCCTACGCTCAGCCTGTCCGGCCTTACAATGCACAATGCACTCCTCCTGCGGCCTCCGCTCGATGCACTGTAAATCAATGGGCACGAAGGCCCTAACTGACTTCTCAAGGAGCAAGCTGGCATCATCCTTGAGCGGTTCCTCCGGCTTAGTGAGCGGTTCCTCCGACTTAGTGAGTGGTTCCAAATCTAAGGGCTCTGGTTCAATATCTCGCCAGCCTGGGGGATCCGGAAGTGGGACGCTGTACTGGGGGTCAGTTCCCCAAGGCAAAGTCGCAGCTTCACTTATAGTGCTGTCTGGACCATCCTCAGGCCCCTCTCTGACTGGAGGAGAACCAACTGAAGACCCCAGTCTGAGAGACTCAGCTCCAGGGGACTCAGTTCCATCTTCTCCCTCTCGCTGCCGGTCAGTGGGCACTAAAGCCTGTGGTAAGCTCTTGTCTGGAGCCTCAGGTGCCTTCCTTTCCAGCAGGGCCAGTGTCTCCGGTTCTGTCATTGTGAGGCTTCAATTCTGAGATCTACCCCAAGGTGATATCATCCTAAAGGGAGTGGGGTAAGTTCTGTGAAAATACCTTGTCTTCTGGCCCCAGGACAGTTCCTCAAACTGGATCGCACCAGGGCAGCTGGCCTCATGGGACTCTAGGGAGAACACAGTGCGGAGGAAGGTGTTGAGACAGAGCGGCGGCCGCGGCGGCGGGTTGAAATGGAGGAACGCTTTCAAAATAAATGTCATCCAGCAGGACAAGGGTGAGTCAGGGGGCACAAGCCCTGGCAGCTGTGACCTCAGCCTACGCCCACACCTGCCTTCTATGCTCTCCACCAAAACCCCTGGATTCATGGCCACCCTAGCTTTGGAATGGGAGAAACTTCTTTACAACTGAGAATCATTCTATAGAGAAACTGCCCCTTCACCCTTCCACTTGCCCTTTGCCCTGCAGATCTCGGCCTGGAACTCTGATAGCAACTGACGCCAGTGGCCAGATACTCAGTCCCTTAATCCCCATTCCAGAAACCAGCCATTTCTAAACCCCCGCCCTTGCCAGTTTCACAATTCAACCGGGCAGGGCCTCACTCAGACTTGCAGCTCTAGTGTGGCTGTTCCCTTGTCTTCCTTTCCTCCCTGCTGCCCTCCAGCTCACTGTATCTGGTGGGTGAGGGCTCTTTTTCCTCATTCACCTCTAGGGCCCCTCCTACCCCTGCCCTTTGGACCCAAGATACCCTCTTACTTTACATCCACGGAGAGGGAGCGGCAGAGGATCCCCAGAAAGGAACTGCCTGGCTCCTACCTGGCTCTGCAAGTATTTCCCAGTCTCCCTCCCCTTACCTGTGTCTCCAAACCTGTCTGACCAGAGCAGGTGGGGCTCAGATTAAAGGCGCAGGCCCTGCCCTACAGAACCTGCCCACTGACAGAGCTCTACAGGAGGACGTCATCCTTTTTCAAAGTAAGGGTGCAGCTGGACATTGAGGCGTGCACTTTAGGTGTTCTGGGATGTGTAAGAGCTTCCAGTTCAGGAAAGCATCAAGGAAAAAGTGGGTTTGTATGCCAAAGGGTACTAAGAGGAAGTCGGGAAAAAGATGACTTTTGCAAATTTGTTCATTCTGTAAATGTTTTTTGAGTATCTGTTATTAATAATGTGCTATTCAGCCGGGTGAAGGTTGCACACATCTTTAATCCCAACACTGGGGAGGCAGATACAGGAGGATCTTTGTGAGTTCGAGGCCAGCCTGGTCTACAAAGAGTTCCAGAACAGGCTCCAAAGCTACAGAAAAACACAACACAAAATCACACTGAATCAGTAAGAGAATTTCAGTAGGGAAAGCTTCTTTAAAGTGACATTTAAGGGCTGGAGAGATGGCTCAGAGGTTAGGAGCACTGGCTGCTCTTTTCAAGAGGTCCTGAGTTCAATTCCCAGCAACCACGTGGTGGCTCACAACCATCTGTAATGAGATCTGGTGCTGGTGCCCTCTTCTAGCATGTAGGCATGCATTCCAGAACACTATACATAATAAATAAATCTTCAAAAGTTGAAACTCAGTGGGAGTTCAGGTTTATGACTGATCCTTGTAGAGGAACTGCAAGCCAAAGCCCAACAGATGGAAAAGACTTCAGGCTGCTTCAGAAACAGAAAGAAGGCTTGGGGCTGGAGCCAGGAGCATAGTGGTATATACATTGCCATGGTAACATACATACAGGACCCCAGACACCTTAGCTTAGGTTTATGGTTAGGACTGGCAAAATGGTTCACCAGGTAAGGGTACTTACTACAAAGTCTGATTATCTAAATTCGATCCCTAGGAACTACATTGCGGAAGGAGAAAAAGGACTTCCCCAAGTTCTCTGTCAACCACAGGTGTGTCGTGGTAGAACACATGCCATCACACATGGAATAAATGAATCTAGTGTCTCTGGTAGGAATACTTAAACAACGACTGTTTCTCCCCGGGTAGCTGTAACTTCTAGTGCTCCTCCCCACACCCATGCTGGGATCTTGGCTGACTTGACTCCATGCAGCCATGGGTGCTAAGTTCCTGTGTGCAACCATTCTTGTGTCTGGCAAATACTGTTTTGATGCAGATCTCTGCTACCTCAGGCTCTTAAAATCTTTTCACTGCTCCTCTTCCTCCATGATTTCTGTGTCTTGGGGGTAGCTGTCCTAACTAATTAGTTTTTATTTGATGCGCATTGGTGTTTTGCCTGCATGCATGTCTGTCTGTGTGAGGGTGTTGTATCCTCTGGAACTGGAGTTACAAATGGTTGTGAGCTCATGTGGGTGCTGGGAATTGGATGCGAGTTCTCTGGAAGAGCAGCTAGTGCTCTTAACCACTGAGCCTGTTATGCCCAGATCTCGGAGTTCCCCCTAAATCAAATAGGAGACCCAGTCCTGCACGTAAAAACAAGTTTGTAAACTCAGGCTCTCCGTGTGTCCAACGTATTGGAGTGATGGGAGGGCCCCCAGCTCAGTTAGGGTTCGGCTTTTATAGTAGGAAAAGTGGGAGTGAGGGATTTCTAAGGTTCAGGACCCCTGATTGGCTGACATTTGTCTAGGGGTGTCCTGGTGAAAAGCTATGGGTGTGTGGGGGCAGGTGATCCTATCTACAAGGTTTGGAACGTTAGGAATTTCCTTTGGATGGTCTGTTCCTGGGTGGTGCCTGGGTGGTCTCAGTTTGTGGTGAGTCTTGGAACCAGGTATTGCCTTAGGTTTGTAAACTACTGAGACTCAGGCCTACCCAGCTTGTCATGGCTGGGTGCTACGAGCCATTTCTCCAGCCTCCAGTTGTCCCATTTAGAGCTGAGCACTCTACGTTTTTTTTTTCTTCCCTCAAAACTAATTTAAAAAAAAAAATCTCATTTTATCAAGGGGTGGGGCAGGCCATGGAGCGCACGTGTGCCCGACTGGATTCACCTTACACCACGTGGGTTCTAGGGGTCGAGCTTAGGTTGGCCGCAAGCGCCTTTATCCGCTGAGTCACCTCGCCAAGGCGCTCTTTTTAAATTTATCTATTTTTTGAAACAGGGTCTCTCTAGGTAGCTGGGCTGGGAACTTGCCGTAGGCTGCTTAGGCTCTGCTCTAGGACGCCCGGTTTCTCTGACATCTTTGACAATAAAGTGTCCCTCACGGACCTCAGAGTAGCCCAGCAGAAGCCATGCTGCCCCAGAATAAGTTCGAGTAACTTCCCGGAGAGAAAACAATTTTTCGCGAGATTTGGTCACTGATCCGCAGTTTTGCGGCAGCTATCGCGAGATTTGACAGGCGGAGGAGGAGCCGTCGCAGGCAGCCGCCTCACAGCGATGGCGGCCGAGCAGGGCCGACGGCGGTGGCGGCTGAGGCTGGAGACGGCAGTGGAGGAACCTGCGGTGGGTGGCGGGGGCCTGTGACCAGGAGGTGCCCCAGGGCCCAGGCACCATGAGCCAAGGCCCCACGCCAGTGGAGAGCGGCGAACCCGAAGCAAAGGTCCTCCACACCAAGCGGCTTTACCGGTGAGAGGGCCGGGGCGTGTGTGCAGCCACGGCGGGGAAGCGGGGCGGCGAGGGGCGGGGCCTGCGGCGGGCGGGCCCGACGAGGGCGGGGGTGCAGCCTGGGAGCGGGCGGGCGGGCGGCCGAGCCAGCCGGGGGAAGCCGAGAGCAATTGGGTGGGTGGGAGGTTTGAAGCGCGTGCGGAAACCCTTGGTGCAGTGAGCTTGGCGTGCCGTGGGGCTTTTCGGAACGCGAGAGATCCGGAGGGAATTGGAGGCTAGAAGGGTTGGGTAGGTGAGGATGGGGGTCACGGGTGGAAAAAACCGGAGGGGACTGGTGCTCAGAACCCCGCTGAGCACCCGTGGTTTACTGGAAACAGCTCTTGACTGAAGTTCACAGAAACAGGTTCGTGCCCTTGATTTGCCCCTCTCTCTGTGTGACCTTGGGCCTCAGTTTCTTCTTCCTTAAAAGGAAGGATTTCGGGCTGGAGAGGTGGCCCAGCAGTTAAGAGCACGGGCTGCTCTTGCAGGAGACCTGGGTTCAATTCTACATGGTAGCTCATAGCTGTAACTATTTCCAGGGGATCTGACACCCTCACTCAGACATGCATACAGGCAAAACACCAATGCACAAAAAAATAAAAATAAATCATCTTTTAAAAAAGGAATTTCAAATTATAAAAAAAGGATTTGATTTGAATACACTCTGAAGTCTTTTTTTTGTTGTTGTTGTTGTTTTTTGTTTTTTCGAGACAGGGTTTCTCTGTAGCTTTGGAGCCTGTCCTGGAACTAGCTCTTATAGACCAGGCTGCCTTATAGATCCGCCTGCCTCTGCCTCCTGAGTGCTGGGATTAAAGGCTTGCGCCTCCACCACCCGGCTACTCTGAAGTCTTTTATGACTCAAATTTTGTGGACTCTGAATGAGAGAAAAAGGCTAGAAGACTAGTTGTCGGCTAGGGAGAGCCATGAAGGATGTTGGATCCTACTATTCGAGTCGCCATTGACTCAGTTCCTCATTCCTTACAGTCTGTGTTGGTCAAGTAGAACATAGTTCCCAGAGCCAACTCACAGGAGGGTGAAGTAGCGACCACGATGAGTTTTCTGCCTTCTAGTGTCAAGTGGGTTCCCATTTCCCTCAGGCCCTGCTGGATGGAGGTGTTTGCCTGAGAAGCATACTGGCCCTGCCCAGTCTCGACAGTGGAAGAACTAAGAACTGGCTGTGTTCGTGTGTTTTGCTTGTTGTGGCCTTGTAAGCCAGAAGGTGAAAGGCAGTACAGGCTCTTCCAGAAATAGGAAGGAGCCCCATCAGCAGCCCCTGGCCTCTCGCTGTGGGTCCCCAAGGGGTAGTCCCCAGGCTGAGGAGTTCCCTGGGAGATGGCTTGTGTGACTAGCAATGCTGCTGAGTGCCTGTCAGGAACAGCGTGGGCAGTGTCTGTGCTATTCCTTACTTGTCTCCAGCCTGGCGCCGGCTCTGGCCAGTCTTCTGATTGTGTTAGTTGAGTTGGCTTTCTCAGACCGTGGTTTCACAGGACTGACAGATTGAGCTGCTGTGTTTGCCGTCCATGGCTTTTATGGGCGGATGCGTGCATATGGGTTATCTGTGATTGTGTTGGCTTTGAGTAGGGTAAACATTTGATTGTTTTTCTTTTTCGAGACAGGGTTTCTCTGTGGCTTTGGAGCCTGTCCTGGAACTAGATCTGTAGACTAGGCTGGCCTCTAACTCACAGAGATCCACCTGCCTCGGCCTCCCGAGTGCTGGGATTGAAGGCATATACCACCCTCCCCCCATTGAGTAGGGTAAACATTTGAGACAGCTAGTTTGTGTGTGTGTGTGTAAGGCATTGGTAATGACGGTCTGACTTTTGATAAATGTGTTGTTAGACTGTGGAGCTGTCGTTGAGCTTAAATAAATTGAGAAACTCCCACAGCTAGCTGTCTACAAATATGGCATTTTGATATCTTTTAAGGCTATCTGGAGTAAAAGAAACAGGAAAAAAGTTGCTGGAAAATGTACAAACACCAACTGATTTATTAGGCCAGTTATATTCTGTACTTGTTTTAAATTACTTTCTTTATACTACAGTGATTTGAATCAAGACTGATTTTCATGGTTTGTCAAAGGAAAATGGGGGAAAAGGTGCTAAGTGCTCTCAGATTTAAGCATTTGTCCTTGGTGCTTTCTAAAGTATCAGATACTAACTTTTTGTTGTTGTTTTGTTTTGTAATTGAGAACAGAAGGAAATCTCTGGAGCCTGTTCATAAAGTACAAACATTTGGACTGGGGGGTGTAGTTTAGTGGAGGCTTGGGTTCGATCTTAGAGCAACAGCAACAAAAAAATAAAACACCTATACTCTTACTACACCTGTCTGTGGGACTGAAGCCCATTTGGACTCAGGAAGCTTTGACAGGATAATCACTTGAACTCAGGAGTTTGAGGACAGCAAGATCCGCTGCCCCATCCCCACCCCTCAAAAGCAAATAATAGAAAACTCTGTCCAAGGGACTAAGCTGCGCCTGTGATACTGAGGTCCAGGTTGTAACTGAATTCCAGAATACTGAGTTGTCAGGCTTGCCTGTGGACGGCTTTGCTTTCCAACCCACTCCTTCAGCTGGCTGCTGGCAGTCACTTGGCTCTTATAGGGCAGCTGTTAGTGCTGAGCTGCTGGGTTATACAGAATCTAAGCCTGCTCTGGTCCTTTTTCTGTAGCCTTGGTTTAGTTCTGGAAATCATCAGTCTCTGTTTTCCGATTGCCCTTGCGTCCACAGCAGAGCCCAATGTGCCTGCTCCATAGCTTCTACATGTCATCTAGAGAAGAGCCTATCTTTCTATATTAGTTAGGAAAGCTTGGCTTGTAACTTAGCTTGTAGCTTCCTAACTAGCCCCCTCCCCCCTTTATTTTGGTTTTAGAGACAGGGTTTCTCTGTAGCTTTGGATGGAACTAGCTCTTGTAGACTAGGCTGGCCTCGAACTCACAGAGATCCGCCTGCCTCTGCCTCCCGAGTGCTGGGATTAAAGGCCTGTGCCACCACCACCCAGCTCCTAACTAGCTCTTTTTTTTTTAAAGATTTATTTATTATGTATACAGTATTCTGCCTGCAGACCAGAAGAGGGCACTAGATCTCATTGTAGATGGTTGTGAGCCACCATGTGGGTGCTGGGAATTGAACTTGGGTCCGCTGGAAAAGCAGCCAGTGCTCTTAACCTCTGAGCTATTGCTCCAGCCCCATAGCTCTTTTATCTAAAAATAACCCCCCCCTTTTTTTTTGTTTGTTTTTCGAGATAGGGTTTCCCTGTATAACAGTTCTAGCTATTCTGAAACTAGCTCTTGTAGACCAGGCTGGTGTCGAACTCACAGGGATTTGCCTGCCTCTGCCTCCTGACTGCTGGGATTAAAGACGTGCGCCACCACCGCCCGGCCAATTAATCCATATTTTAAAACCTATGTTCTATCACATGGCTTTTTACCTTTCTTTCATTCTGTACCTCTGACTTGTTCTGTGTCTCCTGCATGCCTAGAATCCTCTCTGCCCAGAAGTCCTACCCATACCTCCTGCCTAGTTATTTGCCACTCAGTTCTGTACTAAACCAATGAGAAGCACCTTGGAAAAGATACATCTTTACAATGTAAACAAATATTCCACAACACTCTTTCATCATTCTCTTATATTTAACTTTTCTTGTTCTCTTTTCTTCATTTTATTTTATTTTATTTCTTTTTTTTTAATATTTATTTATTTATTATGTATACAATATTCTGTCTGTGTGTATGCCTACAGGCCAGAAGAGGGCACCAGACCCCATTAAAGATGGTTGTGAGCCACCATGTGGTTGCTGGGAATTGAACTCAGGACCTTTGGAAGAGCAGGCAGTGCTCTTAACCTCTGAGCCATCTCTCCAGCCCTCTTCATTTTATTTTATTTCAAAGATTTATTTATTATGTATACAGTGTTCTATATGCCTGCAGGCTGGAAGAGGGCACCAGATCTCATCTTGGATGGTTATGAGCCACCATATAGTTGCTGGGAATTGAAATCAGGACCGTTGGAGGAACAGCCAGTGATCTTAACCTCTGAGCCATTTCTCCAGCCCCCTTTCTTTATTTTATATTGTACTCACGGGTATATTCATTTACATATGCGCGTGCACACAACACATATACTCATTTCACATGTGAGTGAGAATATGCGGGGCTTTTTCGTTCCTAGATTGTGCCTCACTTTATATAACCAGTCTGAGTCAATTAATTTTCCTGAAAATTTGTTAACTTCCTTTTTTTTTATTATTTTTTGTATTTTTCAACTGAGACAGTGAGAAAGAGTTTATTGTAACTCACCTTGGTCACAAGTGAGAACAGAACTAGTCCAGAATGCCATAGGTCTAGGGCAGAGGGCCGGCGGCACTGTTTTGGTGTCATGAAGGTGGTCTCTGCGAGCAGATGGTGAGGTTCCAGACCCACTGAGATTTGTACCGACAGCAGCACACTGTCCAACAACTTGTTCCCGAGTCCTGGCCTTCAGCATCCCTTACGTCTGCTCCTCCAGCCTTCGTGGGCAGGCAGGCAGGTTTACCTGGAACTCTGCCTCATTTTTCTTCTCTGGCTCTTCAGCCTGCGCAGCTGCTTCTTCCTCCATTTTGCTCTCATGGCGCAGACTTCCAAGGAAGATAGCGCTAAGGCTGAGAGCAATCTTACTTTTTCTTTTCTTTTTTTAATTTTTATTTTTTTAATTAATTAATTTTTTTCTCATGATATTCATTGAGCTCTACATTTTTCTCTGCTCCCCTCCCTGCCTCTCCCCTTCCTTCTTCAACCCTCCCCCAAGGTCCCCATGCTCCCAATTTATTCAGGAGAGCTTGTCTTTTTATACTTTCTACTTCCCACGTAGATTAGATCTATGTAGGTCTCTGTTAGTGTCCGTATTGTTGTTCTAAGTTCTCTGGAATTGTGGTTTATAGGCTGGTTTTCTTTGCCTTATGTTTAAAAACCACCTATGAGTGAGTACATGTGATAATTGTCTTTCTGTGTCTGGGTTACCTCACTCAAAATAATGTTTTCTAGCTCCATCCATTTTCCTGCAAAATTCAGGCTGTCATTATTTTTTTCTGCTGTGTAGTACTCCATTGTGTAAATGGACCACATTTTTTTCATCCATTCTTCGATCAAGGGGCATTTAGGTTGTTTCCAGTTTCTGGCTATGACAAATAAAGCTGCTGTGAACATAGTTGAGCACATGTCCTTGTGGCACGATTGAGCATTCTCTGGATATATACCCAAAAGTGGTATGACTGGGTCTTGAGGAAGGTTGTTTCCTAATTTTCTGAGAAATCGCCACACTGACATCCATAGGGGTTGTACCAGCTTGCATTCCCACCAGCAATGCAGAAGTGTTCCCTTTTCCCCACAACCTCTCCAGCATAAGTTGTCATCAGTATTTTTGATCTTGGCCATTCTTACAGGTGTAAGATGGAATCTCAGAGTTGTTT